>JAJONR010003006.1:0-77928 GCA_029582245.1 Solanum etuberosum | reverse complement strand
TTCAGATTACTAATCTACAATAAAATAAGTTGTAAGACTAGTATTAGTAGCTAATCAATCAATTTGAGCTACTTGATCTCACCAAAATAGTAACCAAGTAGTAAGCATGCAATTTATCTAGCCAATGTTTTCTTTCCTTCTCTTTCCCTTTAATCGTGTCTATAGATTGTACAACCTTCGTATCAGGTCCTCCCCAAAAACCCCTGCAATATTTAAGTCCTTTAACGTCTCCATAACTTCCCCGCACATCCAGTCACATCCCTTATTATAACATACATAAAACAGTCCTTAAACATAATAATGTAACAGAAGCAATATGAATCATGGTTTCTGATCACCAGCACTGAAGAGCTAACATTACTTTTAAAGTGCTCAAATAAGCTCATAACTGAATTTAAAGAGGACTCCCCTCCATGGCTGTCCCAACATGCACTAATCACCAGAACATCCTCCCCAATATTACACCATGTAAAAGGAATAATTTCCAACTCACTAACACATACCAAATGTCCTAATTAACTCAAGCACAAGAGGGAGAAAATTGTAGTAGCTTACCTTGTTGGACAGAACTAACACTTGCTAAGACTTGGATTCTTCAAGGTGAAGGTTATCCTCTTCAACTTGTCTTAACTTATACCTTACAATATCTTGAACTCCCTAATATTCAAGAACCCTAATGGTATTTAATGGATGTCGTATGAAGCTAAGAGAGAGAAGAGAGAAAGCTCTAGAAATCAAATGTTTGTCAAAGTAAAAGTGGTTGGAAAAAGCTGATATCAATCCCTTTTAAAGGGACCTTCTTTGGCCGACTTTCTCACTCATTTTGGGCCATAAATTGTCAAGTAGGTGATCCACCTACTTGAACTTTTCACTTGGGCCTTTTTGTACTTAAGAATATTGGGCCTTGGTTGTCCATTTTCCCCTTATTCTTCTACTCAACTTGGACAAGATTAATACAAGTACGTGGTAGTGTACTTGGCTCAATAACATGGTCAAAAGAGTCTTAGTAGGTGATGCACCTACTTGGTCCTTTAGGTTGGTCAATAAGTCAAAGCAGGTAATGCACCTACTTGGTCCTTTGGGCTGGTCAATAAGTCAAAGTAGGTGATGCACCTACTTGTCACCTACTAGCTTAGTTAAGTCAAGTAAGCACCTCAATATTTTATTCCATTTCTAGTCCTTAATACCTTTAACTTAACTTAAAACTTATATACACTATGTCACTTTAAACTTTATACTCAAATAACACCTTATGATCTCAAGTTTAAATACTTCCATCGATTTCAACTCTATCGGATCGCATTAAAATCTACAGACAGTTCACTTTAAACATATTTTGTTGTCACTAGTTGCATAGGAAACCGAGTCCATAACTATACCACAAGGAAATTTATAAGCATCATATAAATAGAACTAGTACACGTAGAATACGGGGTGTTACAGACAAATTGAAGAACTTTCTGGATGAGGGTTTTTTTAGACTATGTATCTCACCATGGGGTGCTCCGGTGTTGTTTGTTTGAATGAAGGATAGTTTTCTTCAAATGTGGATTGACTATCGACAATTGAACAAAGTTACCATTACGAATAAGTATCCTATTCCAAGAATAGATGATTTATTAGATCAACTCCAAGGAGTGAGTTACTTCTCTGAGATTGACCTCTGGTTCAGTTATCACCAATTGAGGATGAAGGAATGTCACATTCTGAAGATGTATTTTCGAACTCGGTATGGTCATTATGAGTTTTTTGTAATTTCTTTTGGTTTGATTAATGCCCCAGCAACATTTATGGATTTGATGAATAGGGTCTTTAAGCAATACATTGACATGTTTGTGATTATGTTTATTGATGATATCTTGATTTACTCACGGAGTGAGGATGAGCATATTGAGCACTTGAGAATTGTGTTTCAAATTCTCAAGGAATGTGAATTGTATGCTAATTTTAACAAGTGTGAGTCTTGATTGAGGTCCGTTATTTTCCTTGGAAATATTTTCTCTGTTAATGGTATTCAAGTCGATCCTAAGAAAATTGAGGCAGTTAAGAATTGACCTAGAGCATTGTCCACTTCAGATATAAAGAGTTTCTTGGGTTTTTCCGGTTATTATAGAAGGCTTGTGCAAGGGTTTTCCTCCATTGGTTCACTTTTGACAACATTGACTCTAAAGAAGGTGACATTTCTATGTTCCGAAGCTTGAGAAAAGAGTTTCCAAGAGTTGAAATATAGACTCACTTTGGCCCCTATATTGACATTGTCGGAAGGATCAGATGGTTTTTTGATGTATTGTGATGCTTCACGAGTTGGTCTTGGTTGTGTTTTGATGCAACATGGGAAAGTTATCATCTACGGTTCAAGGTAATTGAAGGTGCATGAAAAAATTATCTGACACATGATTTGGAGTTTGCGCCGGTACTGTTTGCCTTAAAGATTTAGAGACATTAGTTGAATGGTGTTCAGGTAAATGTGTTTACTGACCACAAGATTTTGAAATATGTGTTTACTCAAAAGGATTTGAACCTTCGTCAACAGAGTTTGCTTGAGTTATTGAAGGACAACGACATGAGTTCCCAAGGTAAATTTTATACATTCAACACCCAATGTATGAGTTCCATCCACAAGTCGTAGAAGGTTCTACTACCCGTTGAGAACACTCGTACTGGCGGTGGTTTTGAAGGGTAACACCTTGGAAGTTGGAAAGTCAAAAAGGAAAGAAAAATGTATAAAATTTCTCTGAAGAAGTGGTGTACGAGTCCTAATAAATGACTGTAGGAAGTCCTAGGGTATATAGGAAGTGAACCGTAAAACCCAGAGTTGTGTTTTGGAATTTATGTTTTTGAAGTTTGACCTGCGACTTGATAGGACCAACTGTATAATGTTTGACGGGTCTTATGACCAATCCGTAGGAATGATTCACAGATTTTGATTAAGACCTCAAGTCTACAGAATGATATCACAGGTCGTAGTTGGTTTTACAGACCAAAAGAATGTCCCGTAGAAAAGTTCCTGACTTAGTGAAATTTCTGGGTTAAATTTAAGGTCTACAGATCGTAGGATGTACTATGGTCTGTAGAAGGGTCTTGTCAAAGTTGGATGGATTTTAAGATTCTAGTACTTTGGTGTAGGGTTGACCAGTGCGGTCTGTAGAAAGTCTTACGGACCGAAGGTCAGATCCGTAGACTAAGTCAAACAGTTATTTTAAAGGGGTATTAGGGTCTTTTCCATGTGATTAAAGCCTAAGATATGTCATTTTGACCCCCATTCCTACCCCAAAATAAGGTTTTTAAGTCCTAAAACTACCCACTCTAAATCTATTCCCCTAATTCCCAAATTCATCTTTCCCAATTTCCCTCTCAAACTCAAGGAAGAAGAGGAATTCTAGGGTTCTTCAAGTTCAAGTCTCCTTTCTTCATCATTGCTTCGGGATTCAAGGTCAAGGTATGTAAGAAGTTCATCAATGGGTTTCATTCACTCATTGAATCCCCAAAGATTCTCCAATTCTCTAATTCAATTTCCCTAAATTTGTTAGGTTTTCATTCAATTCCTCATGGGTTCTATTTGCATGGATTTAAATAGTTTGATTTTGATCATAATATGATTATTTAGATTCAGTTACATGTTATTCAACCAATTTCATATGAACCCATCATTGATCATGAATTTGACTATGAACCCAAGTTCGCATGAAATCGAAGAAAAGTTATGAATTAATGAATGATGTTTTCATGAACTTATACATGATTTATGAAAAAAGTATTGTTTATGATCTAGGTTACTTTAAGACAAGCATCAATGAACTTGTGAAAGTATTTTCTCACATATTAAGGGATCATGGCTTGGTGAAAGGTTAGACTTGATTCAACATTTAATTAGTTACTCTAAGATGTTTTAAGCTCGAAATAGTATTTGAATTTTACTTTTCCATGTATGATGATAACTCTATAAAAATTACTATTTCGTGGGATTTAACTTAGCACCGAGAGAACTTTGGAGGTAGAGGCTCAAATAGGGTAGTCTCTAGTAGCAACCTCTAGTTTCAAACTACGTGCCCCCACAAGTTTACCTTAAATGGCCTAGCTAGTGGATCCACATATAACATATAATATGATACTGATTTCTACCTTTGCAAGTATACTCTCCTTTCTCGTTATTGGAGTTACATCAGATTCCATATTATAGCTTGTATGGTCTATTGTCGATTAAACCTAATATCCCACAAAATGAACTAAACTGTCCTTAAGGATTTTATGAAAGCTTTCCTCATGATTTTTAGATGCATTGACCATGTTCATAATTATGATTCTTCTTTAAAGATTTTACTATGTTTAGCTTGGTCATGCACATCATGCCTTTGATTATTCCCTTCTATGATCATGTTTCATGTTTTAATACATTCCTCTCGTACTTAGTGCATTCCATGTACTAATGCATACTTGTGTGTACATTGTTTTATTAATGTATGGCGTGACGACTCCTTTTCCTCAGTTCGTAGCTAGTTGATCACTTTAAAGATTTAAAGACTTAGTGAGTCGTCATACTCTGAGGATGATGTTGCATTTAATGCTTTCTTATGTCTTTATGTTTCGTATGGTGTACGTGGCGTACAGGTTACGTCCCAACCAATCCTCTTGATGTAATAGATGGCTTGTCAAGACCATGTTAGACTTCCACTTTCAAATGTCAAAATCTTTATTTCATATGAGATTTCTTACTTTTCTCTATAATGTTGTGTATATGTATGTCAAGTGGTTTCTGTAGGGTCTCTCAGGGTCTTATACGCCATGTCACGTCTAGGGTGTACTTTGAGTCGTGACATTAAGTACACACATTGGACCTTTAAGTTTTTGTTTAAGAAGGGCTACTACGAGTGTCACGACCCAGGGGTACACCCTAGATGTAACATGGCATACAAGACCCCGAGAGGGCTCATATAAGCCACTTAGCTTTCATAACATAAGGTAATAGAAATGAGTGAAAATTTAAAATATTTCAACAACATCAAAGTCTTTTATAAACGAAGCAGAAGTGTAATACACTTTGTCTCAAACCATCTAAAACATGAATATCTTTGGGACACAACCCATACAATAGTCAAAACATAAAAATGAAAGAACATAAGGAAATGGTGGCTATATCCTCGAATGCTATGAGGACTCACCAATATTCGATCCTTGCTTCTACTAAGATCCTAGCCACGGGGATGAGAGTCGATATTACCGGACCCTACATTTGGATAAGAAATGTAGGCAAGAGTATGCATTGATGAGTCTGAGATTTTGACTCATTTAGGAATTTGTTTTCATAGTTTTATTGTCCTAAATGCCTAATTTATGCTCTAAGCTGATGTTTTAAATGCTAATGTGCAGATCAAAAGGGCAAAAGAGCAAGGCAAGGACATCAATGGATAATATAAAGAAGAAAAGTGAACCTGAAGACCGCCGAAGACACTTGGCGACTCACCGAGTAGTCCCTTTACTCGCCTAAAGTTACAGTACGCCAACCCTTGGAGAAGAGGAATTGGGCGGAGCAGGATATCTATCAGCGAATCACTGAGTGGATTGGCGAAGGAGGCGTAGATAGCCTAATATTACAGGACGACCGACTAAGATACAAGAAAAACAACGATGGTCAAGGAAAAATGGCGCATCGCCGATCTGGTCGGTGATCCCAACTTCAATCGCCTAAGTTTACAGTGTTCTAATGGTAATAATGTAGGATAAAATGGCGAAGGAAAGGAGCATTTGGTGTGTCACTGACTGGCTTGGTGACACTCGACTTATACCATCGAATGACCCAGGGGCCAAATTTTAAGAAAGTATAAATGGATTTTCAAGAAATTATCAGAGCATCTTATCATTGGGAAAACTCATAGTTGGAAGAAAAACATTGTTCTTGTTTAGTTTAGAGTGTTTTTGAATTGGGTTTTTGAATTGAAGCTACATCAAATCATTGTAAGGGCTTGGAAATTAATACCCAGCTTTGGAGAATGTAATTAGTATCAATTTCTTACATTTTATGATGTGTAGCTAAACCCCTGTTCTTGGGGGTGTGACTATGTGACTAATTGTCTAATTTAACTTATGGGTGTCAAGTATTATTGATTTTACTGTTGTTTTGAAGTGGGTTTGATGTATAGATGATGTTCAATTTATGAATTGGAATGGTGATTTCAGTTCTAATTTAGTATGTTATGCTTGCTTGAGAGAGAGGTGTAAAGTCAAAGTTATAAATCAGCATTTGTTGTGTTTGGGTGGTTGTGGGTTCAGCTCGATAGAGTGAATTATTTACTCAATTATGCCTATCTAGCTCGAGAGAGTAGAGAAAGTGAGGTATTGTGTTGTTTAAAATGTGAAGCTTGTCGAGGTTCGAGAGAACTCGCTTGAATCATATATTTGTTCGAGAGAAAGCTATTGCATCTAAAGTCTAGCCTACCCACTAAGATTTAGTAAGCTTTAGTAATTATTGATCACCCATTTAGCGAAATTGGCAACTATTCGGTCACATCCCC
Source organism: Solanum etuberosum (assembly GCA_029582245.1). Classification (NCBI taxonomy): domain Eukaryota; kingdom Viridiplantae; phylum Streptophyta; class Magnoliopsida; order Solanales; family Solanaceae; genus Solanum; species Solanum etuberosum. The sequence goes on along the minus strand of JAJONR010003006.1, from coordinate 71,419 downwards.
AAGTATCCCTTAATTATTTGATTACACCCTGTTGTTCGTAATTTCTTTAGTTTCTAATTGACAACCAATTTCCTCCATCTGACATTTGTGTCACCCTTTCGATTTATCTAAATGTTTTTGATAATTTCTATTCCTACCACCGATTGAATTACATTTATAACTTGATAACTGAATTCGAACTTGTACCGCTCCTTGTGGGTTCAACCCCAACTCATTTTTTGGGTTTTATACTAGATTACAATCGTCTACACCTAGTATCGAATGAGGTGTGGTTGAGTGTTAATCAAAATGGCGCCGCCAGGGAGTGGTGTTTAGAATTCTCTTATTGAAGTTCGAATTGTGAACCTTTTGTGTTCTAGTCGAATCGACTTACCTTGTATTGTGAGCTGTTTGTGATCAGGTGACAAGATGAGTGCAAATGAAAGCACCGTGAACCAACTTGGTCACCAAGATGATGTTGGTGACTTCAATCATGCCAATGAAGCTCAATTGGGGAGCGTAGGTACCATTCGCTTACCTCCGGTCATGGGTCATGCTGCATTCCATGTGACAAACATGATGCTGCAACTCTTGCAAGCTAAGGCTGTATTTGGAGGGCTGGATCATGAGAACCCCCATGACCATATTCGAAATTTTATGGATATTTGTATTTCGTTCTCGCTCAAGAATATTTTGTAAGAATCAGTTCGGCTCCGGTTGTTCCCTTTTTCCTTGATGCGGGAGGCAACCAAATGGCTAGCAAGTCTACCAAGGGAATCCATTATGTCATGGAAGGAGCTTACCGAGGCATTCTATATAAGGTTCTTTCCACCCTCAAAGATGGTGAAATTGCGTGACAACATCCAGAATTTCAAGCGAGTAGAAGGGGAATCGATTCATGAAACTTGGTTGAGATTTGAAAAGTCGCTACTATAGTGTCCTACTCATGGCTTCCGGGAAATGTGATACGTCAATATTTTTACCGGAGTTTAGACTCAGTGAAAAAAGGGGTTGCTGACCAGCTATCTCGAGGGGGGATAATGTCACAACCATTTGATGTAGCCTCGTCCCTTCTTGATGAAATGACAAAGATCAATCGGGCATGGTATACTCAAGAGGACCAAGTTTCTCCCTTAAATTTTAGGATGACAAAGGAGCAACTTGACAAGGAGAAAGAGCGGGATGACAATATTAGCAAAATGATGTCACAAATGGAGTTGTTGAGAAAACAAGTGCTAGAGAGCGTTGGTGAACACAAAGATGTAAAAGGTGTGTTTAAACTTCAGGAGGGTTCTCACCCGAGCTATTTAAGTTTGGGTGGAAATCAAGATTGGAACTCACATAATGAAGAAGAGAGGAGGCAATAAAATCAAGATTTGACTGAACAAAATGATCCTTGGGAGAGAGAAGATAGTCATGAAGAGTACCACACGCAATCAAGTGACAACCCTAAATCTAAGGGTAGTTCAGGCAGCCTACGTGTGGATGAAATGTGTTCGCGTATCGTAGATAAGGTTGAAGGATCAGATGACAAGCTTAAGGAGATGAAAGCTGATTTCTTATCATTGAATAAGAGGGTAAGTTCTCATGCGGATGCAATCAAGAAACTTGAAGGTCAAATGAGCCAACTTTCAACACAATTAGAACCCAAATTATTTGAAAGGAGTGAAGATGAGTGTGCAACAAGTTCGAGGGCTGATAATGACAAAGATTTGGCACTGGTGACTCGAAGTGGGAAGATAGCAGTCGGTAATGTGAAGGTTAATGATGGGACAAATGCTCATGAAGAAGAAAAATATATCGTTGAGGAAGAGAGGTCGGTTCAAGCACCGGAAAATGATCTGCTCAAAGAGGAGGAAGAGAGTCCAAAGCCAAGTACCGAAGAGTTTCAAAATGCTAAAGAAAGCGCTACATCATCTCAAAAACCAGTGAAACCTCTTCCAAAAATAAATCCCCCATTCCCTCAACGTCTCAAAAATAAAAATGAAGATGAAAAGTTCAAAAAATTCCTATCTGTGTTCAAGACACTTTCTATAAACCTCCCCTTAGTGGAAGCATTATTGGAGATGCCGAGATATTCAAAATTCATGAAGGAGCTGGTCACTAAGAAGAGAAGCATGGACTTCAAAACAATTAAAGTTTCTCATAATTGTAGTGCATTTATGACTAGCGATGTGATTACAAAGAAAGAGGATCCGGGGGCATTCACTATCCCATGTACCATTGGTATGCTCTAGTTTGCCAAAGATTTATGTGATTTGGGGGAGAGTATAAATTTGATGCCCTATGCAATCTTCAAACAACTTGGGCTTGGTGAACCGAAATCCGCAACAATGCGACTTCTGATGGCGGATCGGTCGATCAAACACCCCGTTGGGATACGTTATGCCATATTGGTGAAGGTTGATCGATTTATCTTTTCGACTGATTTTGTTATTCTAGATTGTGAAATTGATGCGGAAGTTCCAATTATTTTGGGTAGACCATTTTTGGCAACCGAAAGAGCTTTAGTGGATGTTGAAAGTGGCGACTTAAAGTTTTGGGTAAATGAAAAGGAGGTCACCTTCAATGTGTGTAAATCAATGAAGCAACCTAGTAACATTCATGTAGTTTCAACGATTGATGTGATTGATGAAGCAGTGGCTAGTGTGAGTGAAATGATGTGTATGGGTGAACCTTTTGAGGTTGTTCTTTTGAATTATGATGAGACTGAAGTACAAGGGTATGATGAAGTGGTAGATTCTCTATCGGGACTAGGTGTGTACTCAAGAAACCCATTGAAGCTAGATATTGATCTAAAGAATTGAGAGAGTCCTCCCGCTAAACCATCCATGGAGGAACCTCCAAAGCTTGAGTTGAAATTGCTCCCTGCTCATCTTCGGTATGCATTCTTGGGGGTGAATAATACCTTGACCATTATCATTGCAGCGGACTTGCTTGAGTGGCAAGTGAAATTGCTTCTTGAAGTGTTGAAACGTTACATCAAGGCAATAAGATGGACAATTGTTGATATTGTAGGTATTCCACCCGGAATTTGCACTCACAAAATCCAATTGGATAGTGAATGCAAACCAAGTGTTGAGCATCAAAGAGTACTAAACCCACCTATGCAAGAGGTGGTGAAGAAAGAGATCAATAAATGGCTAGACGCATGTGTGGTGTACCCTATTGCGGATAGAAAATGAGTAAGTCTCGTACAATTTGTGCCCAAGAAAGGAGGCATCACGGTGGTCCCAAATAAGAAAGGAGAACTTGTACCTATGAGGATGGTCACCGGATGGAGAGTATGCATGGAATACCGAAAGCTAAATTCTTGGACCGAGAAAGATTATTTTCCAATGCCGTTTATGGATCAAATGCTCGATAGACTTGCGGGGTGTGGATGGTACTGTTTCATGGATGGCTACTCTGGGTACAACCAAATCTCTATTGCACCGGAAGACCAATAGAAAACCACTTTCACATGTCCCTATGTGACTTTTGCCTTCAAGAAAATGTCGTTTGGATTGTGCAATGCTCTGGCAACATACCAACGGTGCATGCTTTCTATTTTCGCTGACATGGTGGAAGACTCAATGAAAGTCTTCATGGATGATTTCTCGGTTGTAGGTGATTCATTTGAGACTTGTTTGTCTTATCTTGGGAAGGTCCTTCAAAGGTGTGTAGAAACCAATTTAGTCCTCAATTGGGAAAAATGTCATTTCATGGTCAAGGAATAGTCATAGGTCACAAGGTGTCACAGAAGGGATTGGAGGTAGACAAAGCAAAGATTGAGGTTATTTAGAAGTTGCCACCACCTATCTGTATAAAAGGTATTCAGAGTTTTTTGGGTCATGCAGGGTTCTATCGAAGATTTATCAAAGATTTCTCAAAAATTGCACACCCATTGTGTAAGATATTGGAGAAATAGGCGAAGTTTCTTTTTGATGATGCTTGCTCAAAAGCTTTTGAGTGTTTAAAACAAAAGCTAATCTCTACCCTGGTGATCATTAGCCCGGATTGGTCCGAACCATTTGAGGTGATGTGTGATGTAAGTGGTACAACTCTAGGAGCAGTGCTAGGGAAAAAGCGCAACAAAATCTTTCATCCAATTAGTTATGCCAACAAGTCGCTAAATGGAGCACAACGTAACTACACTATTACTGAACAAGAACTACTTGTTGTAGTATATGCGTTTGAAAAGTTCAGGGCATACTTGTTGGGCACTAAAGTGATAGTTCATACTAATCATGCAGTCTTGCAGTACTTAATGGCCAAGAAAGATGCCAAGCCGAGGTTTATTAGGTGGGTCTTGTTATTGCAAGAGTTTGATTATGAAGTAAAAGATCAAAAGGGGTGTGAAAATCAAGTGGCAGATCATTTGTAGCGATTAGAAACCAATATGACTGACTCCAAAGAAAGGGACATTGTGGCTGAATTCCCAGATGAAACAGTGATTGGGATAACCTAAAGCTACACCCCTTGGTATGCTGATCTTTCTAACCATGTGGTGTGTGGAGTTATGCTTGAGAATCTGAACTCCTACCAGCAGAAACGTTTCTTGTTTGATGTAAAGAAGTACTTCTGGGATGAACCATATTTGTTTAGAGAATGTGCAGACCATATCATTCATCGATGCGTACCGGAAGAAGAAGTCAATGACATTGTTAATGCGTGTCACACCTCACCTGTTAGTGGTCATCACAGTGGGGTGCGAACAGCAGCAAACGTGCTTCAAAATGGCTACTACTGGCCATCTCTATACCAAGACGCGCATGACTTTGTAAAATATTACAGCCCTTGCCAAAAGCAAGGAGGGGTATCAAGAAAGCATGAGTTACCTCTAAATCCTATCTTAGAGGTGGAGTTGTTTGATGTTTGGGGTATTGATTTCATGGGTCCGTTTGTGAGTTCTTTTGGCAACAAGTATATTTTGGTGGAAGTTGATTACGTTTACAAATGGGTGGAGGCTGTAGCATTACCCAATAATGAGGGCAAAAGTGTGGTGCAATTCTTAAAACGATATATTTTTGCACGATTTGGCACCCCACGTGCTATCATCAGTGATGGAGGATCTCATTTTTACAACCGGGTATTTTCCTCATTGTTGAACAAATATGGGGTCAAGCATAAAGTTGCAACACCATACAATCCACAAACAAGCAGCCAAGTTGAAGTTTCAAATCAAGAAATTAAAGGTATTTTGGCCAAAACGGTGAATGCAAATCGGTCAGATTGGTCTCCAAAATTGGATGATGCTCTATGGGCGTATTGTACTGCGTTCAAAACACCGATTGGTATGTCCCATACCAGTTAGTATTTGGAAAGTCATGCCACCTGCCAATTGAGCTTGAACATAAGGCTCTATGGGCATTGAAGACGCTAAATATGAACTGGGAGAAGGCCACAAAATGGAGAGTAAATCAACTTCATGAAGTGGAGGGGTTTTGATTGAGAGCATATGAGAGTTTAGCCATGTATAAGGAGAAAATGAAGAAGTGGCATGATGCCAAAATCCTTCAGCACGAATTCTGAGTTGGTGATTTTGTGCTGCTCTACAATTCTCGTGTGAGACTTTATCCCAGTAAACTTAAATTGAAGTGGTCTCGTCCATTCAAGGTGACTCGAGTGTTCACAAATGGGGCAATTGAAATTGAAGGTAAGGATGGTCTAGCTTTCAAGGTGAATGGACAACGTCTAAAACTCTATTTTGGAGAAATTATGAGATTTTGGTAATTGAAGTGGTGTATTTGGAAGATACTTGAAAGCATTTCCACGTCATGCCATGAGGTTAAATAAGGCACTTCTTGGGAGGCAACCCAAGCTTTAGTGTTTGAATAATGTGTACTGAATGTGCAGGTACGGGTGTTTTTGCAAAGGCATGGTCTGTTCGGTGAGTTACCGAGTGGAATGGCGGTCCCGATCTGGCTCGCCTTCTTCGCATAAAGGGAGGACTTCAATTCTGGAAATTTTGGCGAAGAATCCAGGCAATTCAGTGATCCACCGACGCGGTTCAGCGAGCCTAATTTCCACCGCCCTTTGACCACTCATGCAGGGCTGGTGTTCTGGAAGATTGAGCGATGAGTTCAGTCCAATTGGCAGTGCGCCAATACGTTTCTGTGATCCCAACTTCGATCGCCTTTTAGTCCCTACTGGAGAGCCAGTGTTCTGAATATTTTGGTGAGCTATACACCGTTAAGCGGTGCACCGACCGATTCGGTGCCCTATACAACACCTCGGCGATTGACCAAATAGTGAAGAATCCTCCTATCCCTGCTCTTTTCATTTAGTGCTATTGCATCTCTGTCTTTATTTCTTGTCCGTTTTCTTTTGTGAACTGAGGAAAATGTTGGATGTTTTTGGTGGGGTGAGGACTTATTCTGAATATCACTCATGGATGTGTTTGAATGAGGGGATGTTCTCTTGTATTTTCAAGTGTTGGTCTTGATCAATACCGATGACTTGAATAGTGCTTTCAATTGAACAATATGAATGTGCGCCTACCTTGAAGGCAAACTGAGTTACCTAGATCATATGTGAACTCCTAGCATCTCGTTGTGACTAGCGGTTGTCGAAACAATCTCTTGTGATGATTATTGCACGCTAGCTAAAGAGTGTAGAGTCTTGTTTGATAATTGTATCGAATGCCATGAGTGGTGAGGTTGTTTTGGATATTGTGCTTGATGTTGGCTAAAACTTGCCCCGTTAGTCCAATTGATTGATTGAAGCAAGCAATTGAAATTATCTTAGGCAACGTTTGTGAAGAGTGAACCTAATTTGATAGTATACCTCTTTTTGGCTACCTTGTGAGAAGTGTGAATCTTGTTTGGCACCCTTTAAGCCCTTTTCGTTGGAAGAAACTTGAAAAACTTTGACCTCTTTGTCCCACCACCTATAACCTTCATGAAGTACTGGTTAATTGAATAGCCAACTTAGGCCAAAAGCCTAAGTTGTGGGTGTGGTGAAAAAGGAGGAAAGTCAAGAAGTGTGAAAAATCCCCCTTGTTGATGGATTGTTTTGAAAAAGATGGAACCCCTCCATGTAAAAAAAAGAGAGAAAGAAAAGACAAAGGTGAAAATGGAAAAAGACTGAAAAAGAGAAAATGTTGTGAAATAAATTGTGTGAAAGGAGTAAAAGAAATGGGGTATCCAATGAGTTTTGCTTAAGTGAATAAGAGGGTGGATTATGAACATGTAAGAATGTGAAAGAGAAGGAGAAAAAGTGATTTTCAGGCCATACTTCATGAATGTAGAAGCCATTAAGCCATAATGATCATACCTTTGCACTCATCCCCGTTACCGGCCTTGAAAATACATTGTGATCTTGAGTGAGTTGAAAAGAATGTTGATTGGAAAATAAGGGCAAACCTATGGGTAGAGTCATGCATGTGTTCATCTTTGTGAGTATGAGAGTTGTATTTGATTTCGAAATCTTAATTTGTTGTGGAATTTTGTGTGAGCATGGAATCATCCTTGTTGTGAAGGCATTTGAATACTTTTGTTGAGCTTGAACTTGCATTTGAAGTAAGCATTGTGAGCTTGAGTATATTTGATCATGGTGAGTCACAATTTGAAATTTAGAGTGCACAATTGAACATTGGATGTGTAGTTTGAACTACTTGTGTGCATTTGTGTTGAGTCTTGAGTAACACTGTTTGTAGGCATCCTTGTTGAATTGATTGGTCTTGAGTTTTAGTTGAGGACAAGCAAAATTTTAAGTTGGGGGTGTTGATGAGTTTGAGATTTTGACTCATTTAGGGCTTTGTTTTCATGGTTTGATTGTCCTAAATGCCTAATTTACGCTCTAAACTAATGTTTTAAATGCTAATGTACAGATCAAAAGGGCAAACGAGTAAGGCAAGGACATTAATGGACAAAAGAAAGAAGAAAAGTGAACCTGAAGACCGTCGAAGACACTTGGCGACTCACCGAGTAGTCCCTTCGCTCGCCTAAAGTTACAGTACGCCAACCCTTGAAGAAGAGGAATTGGGCGGAGCAGGATATCTATCGGCAAATCACCGAATGGATTGGTGAAGGAGGTGTAGATCGCCTAATATTACAGGACGGTCGGCTAAGATACAAGCAAAATGGCGATGGTTAAGGACAAATGGCGCGTCGCCGACCTGGTCGGCGATCCCGACTTCGATCACCCAAGTTTACAGTGTTCGAATGGTGATAATGCAGAATAAAACGACGAAGGAAAGGAGCATTTGGTGTGTCACCGACTGGCTCGGCGACACTCGACTTATACCGTCAAACAACCCAGAGGCCAAATTTTAAGAAAGTTTAAATAGATTTTCAAGAAATTATCAAAGCATCTTATCATTGGGAAAATTCATAGTTGGACGAAAAACATTATTCTTATTTAGTTTAGAGTGTTTTTTAGTAGTTTTTTAATTGGCTTTTCGAATTGAAGCTACATCGAATCATTGTAAGGGCTTGGAAATTAATACCCAGCTATGGAGAATGTAATAGGTATCAATTTCTTACTTTTTTTGATGTGTAGTTAAACCCCTGTTCTTGGGGGTGTGATTATGTGACTAATTGTCTAATAGCTTATGGCTGTCAAGGATTATTGATTTTATTGTTATTTTGAAATGAGTTTGATTTATAGCCGATGTTCAATTTATGAATTGGAATGGTGATTTCAATTCTAATTTAGTATGTTATGCTTGCTTGAGAGAGAGGTATAAAGTCAAGGTTATAAAACAACATTTGTAGTTTTTGGGTGGTTGTGGGTTCAACTCGAGAGAGTGAATTCTTTACTCAATTCTGCCTATCTAGCTCGGGAGAGTAGATAAAGTGAGGTATTGGGCTGTTTAAAATGTGAAGCTTGTCGAGGTTCGAGAGAACTCGCTCTAATCGTAATAGTTGTTCAAGAGAAAGCTATTGCATCTAAAGTCTAGCCTACCCACTAAGATTTAGTAAACTTTAGTAATTATTGTTCACCCATTTAGCGAAATTGGTAACTATTCGGTCACATCCCCAAGTATCCCCTAATTACTTGATTACACCCTGTTGTTCGTAATTGCTTTAGTTGCTAATTGACAACCAATTTCCTCCATCTGAATTTGTGTCACCCTTTCGATTTATCTAAATGTTTTTGACAATTTCTATTCCTACAACTGATTAGATCGCATTGATAACTTCATAACTGAATTTGAACTTGTACCGCTCCCTGTGGGTTCAACCCCAACTCATTATTTGGGTTTTATACTAGATTACGATCGTCTACACCTAGTATGAGATGAGGTGTAGTTGAGCGTTAATTATGCGTTGGTACAAATATGTACTAGATATGATAGATTTTATAAACATCAACATAAACATAAGGGTTAGACAATATAAGTCATAAGCATAATCAATGCATAAAATAGATCATCTCAACATAAAAGGAATACTTCATAAAGCAAGCTCAAAGCATACTTAACCAAGACATGGATAATCCTCCACTAATCTTACTCATCATAGTAGGCCACTTTAGGACATCCTACAAGCTCATCATCTATCATTCTCATCTTTAGCTATCTTTTATAGACATGGGGAAATCACCTCCTTGCCTTCTCAAAAAGGCTCATGGGTAGTCGCCTCTTGCCTTACTTAAAGGCTAATAGGTAGTCACCTCTTGCCTTGCTTATATGTTCATGGGTATTCGCCTCCATGTCTATCTTATGGGATCATAGGTATTCGCCTCCATGCCCATCATCATATGACACGGGTATTCGCCTCCACATCATTTCATTATAAGATACGGGTATTCGCCTCCACATCTTTCATTATAAGATACGGGTATTCGCCTCAACATCTTTTCATTATAAGGGATAATGGGTACTTGCATCCATGTCCAACATTAGGGAATAAGGGTAGTTGCCTCTTACTCTTCTTTAAAGAATATGGGAAATCTCCTCATATCCTACTCATCTAGAGGTCATGAATATTCACCTCTTGCCTCATCAATTTTAGTCTTTAGTCTAGATGCATTTTAGGTGAGCAATAATTTCAACCTAGAATCATTCAATGTGAGAAAGTCTTTCACATTCATAACATAAGCAATTCATGTGGGAACTATCTCTTCCACAACAATTACATCATTACTCAAACAATTCATAACATAAGCTTTACTCTCAAAGCACTATACCTCATAGTCATTCTATATGCTTCACCCTCAAAGCAATTCAACATCATAATCATCTCATAAGCTTCAATCTCAAAGCAATACTAATCATAAATCATCCTATAAGCTTTACTCTCAAAGCCCTAATAATCATAAGACTTCATGTCTATATACTTCACTCTCAAGCAATCTATGTCTATATGCTTGACTCTCAAGCAATCTATAATGTACCATATCAATCCTATATGAATATATCTAAATCCTCAATTTCCCCTTTCATGGAGTAAAACCCATCTATATCAAATTCATCTTAGAATCATGGGTTAGGCACGGGTACATGTAATTTTATACTAAAATCATTGAATCTACTCAATTCAAGCATAAACAATCATAATCCACTCAATTGGATCAACATTCATCAATACCCACAACATTGGAAGAAACCCTAACTCAAATTGGGGAATTTCATTCTTTAAATTGGGGAATCATGGGGAGTCCATGGATGGAAGGAATCCATGGATGAAAATCTATCATTCCTTGATCACAAAGCCCACAAATGTTTGAGGATTGGAGACTTGACCTTGATCCTAGCTCCGAACTCTTTCTTCTTCTTCAAATTCTAGAGAGAGAAATATTTGAGAGAAGAACTTTGGAATTTCATTTGGGGTTTTGGAAATAATGACTTGAATTGGTGAGTTTATGGGTTAAAATCACTTATATAGGTGTACTAGGCTTGGGTAAAACGACCTAGCTTTATTCTAATTAAAACCAGAAAGACACAATTTACCCCTCACTTAACAGTGCACTGTCCATCTCCACGAGAGGCTCCATGAGCCGTGGTCCTTACTACGAGCCGTGGTCCTCTTCGTGGTCTTGGAATAGTAGCTAGGCCACCTTCCCTTGACCCCTATAATCCCAAGGCACCTTCACGACACCTCCCACGGCCCGTCAAGGCCTTCATGAGTCGTCTAGTGGCTCATGGGGAGGGTCTCTTGTTTGGGCAGCTTGGTGAGTCTACTGTCTCACCATCACGAGTGGAACCACGATCCGTGGTGGCCACCATGAGCCGTGAAGGCTCTCGCGGGAAGGTGGGCAGTGTAGAGGGAAGGTTGGACTGCCCTAGCCCTCTCCCTTGGCTCTTGCCCTCTTCCTTGGCTCTTTCCCTCACACTTAGTCCTAGTTTAGCCTACTAGATTTCAAGGTGTTACATTATCTCCCCCTTGGAAACATTCATCCTCGAATGACGTTTCTAGACACCTTTCAAAAGTAAAGACTCAATACTAGCTGCCCATTATGCATGAAACTCATCTAAATGCACACAACCAAGGAGGAACTTCATCTCCAAGCTAAACATACTCAATGCATCATATGGAAGGTAGGACCTACATCTAACAACCCAATATGCATGAAATTTCAACATTTCTCATGTCCAAGGAGGAGCTATCATATCCAAGTTAAAACCATGCTCAACACAATCTCATGGAGCCTATATGCAATCTATTCTCAAAGCTTACATTCAAGGAGGAATCTCTCAACTCCAAGCTAAGGCATGTTAATTAATTCATCTCATAAAGTCTATAGGCAACTCATACTCAATGCACTACAACATGAGGAAAATCAATCATATAAATTTTTTTTCTTTCAAAAACACAAGTTTTCATGAACATGCATAACATAAGGAAATCATGGAAACATCTAAATACACATGACTTCAAACAAGGAGCAAACCATGAGGAACTCACTACCTCAAGCTAGGGGAGGAGTAGAAGGAAAAGATGGGGATATCGGGACATCATATCGGCCTCAGCTTCCCAAGTAGTACCCTCAACTAAAAGATTCCTTCACCATACTTTCACGGAATCAACTTCCTTATTCCTCAATTTCTTAACTTGCCGGTCTAAGATCTCAACCGGCACTTCTTCAATAAAAAGAACTTTCATCTACTCCCAAACCTTCTAAGGGAACTATGGATGTCAGATCTCCAACACACTTTTTCAATCATAGAGACATGGAAAACTGGATGCACCGATGCCAACTCCTTAGGCAAAGATAATTCATAAGCAACCTTACCAACACGTCTCAAGATCTCATATGGGCCTACAAGGCGGGGACTAAGCTTCCCTTTCTTACCAAACTCACTACACCCTTCATGGGTGAGATGTTTCAAGTAAGCCCAAATAAAAAACACTAGGAACATACAATGACCTTGATATCTAAGCTCAACATCTCCCCCTTGGGAGAAACTCTCAACGGACTTTCTAAGTACCGCTTTCTTTCAAATTTTCTACTAAGCTCGGATCAAGTCATTACTTAACTTCCACTTTTGTCATAAAGGATGATTCAGAACCATTTTACCCTATAGTACCACCTTTGGTAGGGTCTACTAATAAAACATATCTAGGTATTGTCTAAACACCCTATTCATCAAATTCATACATGCCGCCGGGCATTAGTCAAACCAAATGACATTACTACTAACTCATAATGACCATACCGGGTTCTAAAAGCCATTTTCAGAATATCATCATCTTTCACCCTAATTTGGTGATAACCCGACCTAAGGTCAATCTTAGAAACGTAACTAGCTCCTTGTAGTAGGTCAACACTTAGAAATCTAATTCCCTCACCCTTACCAGGTGATACATGCAACTCTTAAAAGTTCTCTTCTTAGCCTTAAGACAAGAAATAACCCAAACTTTTGGCATAGATTTTCCCCCCCTTCCACTCTCGGATAGGCTCATTCAGGAACTAAAATTTGACTACACGGGTTCTACAATCAATAGAAGCATAATAAGAGTGCAATCAATCAATCCCAAGGATGACATCATAATCTAGCAAAGCATAAACATCTAATTGAAAAGGCTTCAGACATACCGGTAACCACATTAGGAGCACACTCTTGTTCACCTCTTGTCTAGAGTGCATAGAATTGGTTTTGCTTAGGATCATTGGAACCTGAACTACTTGGACCGGATGAAGGATTGGGTTGATACCTCCGATGACTATCTCCCTCATTCTTAGCAACTGAAGGATAATGCATTATCTTGTGATCTGTTTTACCACAACCAAAACAAACATAGGAACCCGCTAGACATTTTCCCGCATGCTTTCTTCCATACTTACCACAATCTGGCAATAAAACCCCACTATAATCTCCTTGAGGTTTAGGGTTAGACACCCTCTGTTGGTTGAACCTTGGAGCCTTGGAAGAACCTTCCTTGGAAAACCTTTGTCGATTTCTAGGACGACCATGTCCATAAGACCTAACATAAGGGAGATTACCATCATCGATTCTAGACCTCTTGTTTTCCCTAGATCTTTCCTTAAGTTTCTCCTCTTCAATCTATTGGGCTGGACCATAAGACGAGTGATGAGTCTGAGATTTAGACTCATTTAGAATTTTGTTTTCATAGTATAAGTGTCCTCAATGCCTAATTTATATTCTAAACTGATGTTAAAGTGTTGATTTGCAGCAATGAAGGCTAAGGAGCAAGGCAATGACATTACCGAACAAAACAAAAAGAGTGAAAAAGATAAAGAAGTTGAAGGAAGGCAATCTTGGTGATCTTCAATACCACTCGGTGAGCCACTGAGTGGCTGTTTAGCTCGCCTAAAGTTCCAACATGCCAGTCCTGGGGAAGAACCTAATTGGTGACGGATTTGGACATTCAGTGAACCGCCGAACGGATCGGCAACACCAACTGGGTTCGCCCAAAATCACAGAACCCTGAGCATAAGGAGCCAAGATAAACCGGTGAGGGACTGATCCAAAAGGTGCATCGCCAACCTGGTTGGTGATGCACGACTTACCTTGCCTAATGGTCCTGCACGCCTGAATTTGGGAAACTATAAATTAAATTTCAAAAAAATCTTTTATTATCTTTCGGTCTTTGGAAAGAATATTTTAGAGTTCATATTGTTCCTGAGTATTTTTCTCCATTGTAGAACCTTGTTGAAGGATTTTTCATGTAGATTTCAATTGGGTTTTAGAATTAATTCAATTTTGAAGCATTGTAGACACTTGGAAACCATTACCCAGCTCATGGCTAACATAGTTGGTAATTGTTTCTTCCTTTTTATTATGTGTAGCTAAAACCCCAATTCTTGGGGTGTGATCATGTGATTATTGGCTTAATTAGCTTATGGGTATTGTTGTTTACTGATTTAGATGCTTAATTGAAGTGGGTTTAATTGATAGATGTGTATTAATCTATGAATTGTAGTTGCAAATGCAATTCTAACTTAGTGTTTTGGGCTTGCTTGAGAAAGAGGTTTTAGAACCAAGGTGTTCGATTAATGATTGTAGTTATTGGGTTGATGTGGGTTCAACTTGATAGAGTAGATAAATTAAGGTTTTGGGCTGTTTATATTGTTAAGCTTGTCGAGGTTCGAGAGAACTCGCTTGAATCGTAATAGTTGTTCGACAGAAAGCTATTGCATCTATAGTCTAGCCTACCTACTGAGATTTAGCAATTGTTAGTATATTCCAATTACCCATATAGCGAAATTAGCCTATAATCGATAACATCCCCGAGAATTCCTCTCTACTTTTTGATTCCCCTGTTTTAATCATTGTTCTAGTTGCTAATTGTCAAACCAATCCCCCCATCTGACATTTGTGTCACCCCTTTCGATTTATATAAATGTTTTCATTAATTTCTATTCCCACAATCGAATAGATCACGTCTATAACTTCGTAACCGAATTTAAACTTGTACCGCTTCCTGTGGATTCGACCCCAATTCATTTGTTGGGTTTTATACTAAATTACGATCGCTTATACCTAGTATTGGATGAGGTGTAGTTGAGCGTTTATAAAAAATGGCACCGCTGCGGGGGAGTGGTGTTGTTTAGAATTCTCTTATTGAAGTTTGAGTTGTGATATTTTTGTGTAGTAGCTGAATCGACTTACTTGTTTTGTGTTTGTATTGGCTGTGTATGTGTTTGAACAGAGGACGAGATGAGTGTCAATGGAAGTAATGGTAGCCAACTAGGCCACCAAGATGATATAGGAAATCTGAATGATGTTAATGACCCGATTCAATTGGGTGGTGTTGGTGCAATACATATACCTCCTGCTGAGCAGAATGCTATCTTCCATGTCACGAGTACAATGCCACAACTCTTCATGAGCATATTCGGAATTTTGTAGACGTATGTAGTCCGTTCTCATTTAAGAACATCTCCCAAGAATCAGTTTGTCTTTGGTTATTCCCATTTTCTTTGATGGGGGAAGCTACCAACTGGTTAGTTGATCTACCGAGGAACTCCATTACCACTTGGGATGAACTTACTGTGGCATTATTTGTAAGGTTCTTTCCTCCTTCAAGGATGATGACCTTAAGAGATAGTATTCAAGGCTTCAAACGCTTGGAGGGTGAACCAATCCATGAGACATGGCTGAGATTTTAGAAGTTGGTACTTCAATGTCCGACTCACAGACTTCCAAATGATTTGTTGTTACAACACTTCTATAGGAGTCTTGACTCGGTGAACAAAGGTGTTGCTGATCAACTTGTTCCAGGGGTTTAATGCAACAACCATTTGAAATAGCATCTAATCTCCTCGATGGCATGACCAAGATTAACAGAGCATGGTACACTCGAGAGGACCATGTGTCTCCTCTAACCTTTAAGATGACAAAGGAGTAGATCGAGAAAGACCAAGAGCGAGACCAAAATATAGCCAAAATGATGACCCAACTGGATATCTTAGCCAAAAATGTGATGGGAAGTGGGTCGAAAAGTGTAAATGTTGTTGGTCTTAGTGGGGTGAACACCGATGATGCTCACTTTGAGGCTCTCTATAATGAGGAAGTGAATTTTCTTGCCAATCTGGGAGGTGGTTTCCTTCCTAGCTATCCAAGGCCGGGCGGGAATCAAGGTTCGAAAAGAAAAAGGGATGATGGATAGAGAGACCTTAAAAGAGAATGGAGTGACCGTGGGGCTAATTAGAAGGAAAGAGATGGTGACAAGGAAAGACACGTCCCACCACATGAATGTCAAAAGACAAAAGAGCAAAGGGCTGACCCAGAAAACGTCCGTATGAAAGACATGCTTGCACGTATTCTCAATAAGGTAGAAGGGTCGGACAAAGTTTTGAAAGAAATGAAAGAGGACATTTCCACACTCAATCAGACGGTCACCTCTCACTCAGTGTCCATCAAATAATTGGAAATGAAAATAGTTCAAATTTCATCTCATTTGAACCCAAGGCAAAAATGGGGTCTACCAAGTGATACATTGGCTAACCCAAAAAATGAACCTTGAAAAGCGTATCCACGTCGTGCCACGATGTTAAATAAGGCGCTTCTTAGGAGGCAACCCAAGCTTTAATGCTTTTATTACTGTTGTTTGAATAACGGGTGTTGAATGTGCAGGTTGAAAAGTTTAAATTTTGGGAAAATAGCAGTTAGGTAAGCCAAAGATCCAGTTGACGATTCGCTGAACAGGTTGGCGAGCTCGACTTGGATTGCCGTTGGAACCACCTAGCTTGATAGAGGTTCTGTAAAACTCGGTAGGCTAAAGTACCACTCGGTGCATTACCAAGTGGGTCGGCGACCACGACTTACTTCACCGACTGGCACGCGAACTGAAGAGTTTTAAAAGGCCAAACCATTTTAAATTCAAAATCTATTCATTTTCTTACTTTTCAACTTCCGTACTCTCACAACCGCTATATATTTTTATGATCGTACTTTTGTTTGTACTTTTGTTTGGGATCTTTCACTCGGGGTGGACATGTAGATTACATTGCTTCCTAGCTTTTCAAATTTTCGGCTTTCCGAACCTGCTCTATAATTGGTTGAAATCAAATGCAAATTGTTGTTTTGTGGTAGTTATATGTGTTTCATGTTGTTTTGTTTATCGTGTATTAGTGTGGTTGCCCGTTTTCAATTGAAATCGTTATTATTTGGCGTTGAATGGTATTTTCCCATGTCCTTGATTGTTTAAATTGATGGGTTGCGTTGAAATTGTTGTGGGTCTAGTGGGGTGAAGTCTGAGTAACCCCGAATTGTGCTAATTGTCAAATTTTCCCCAATGTTAGAGGGGTTGACGTCATTCTTAAGGGCAAAAGACGTCGATCGGCCAATTTTCACCATATCAGGGGATGTCTGAGTACCCCGTGGGCTTGGGTCTAATGGGTCTTGATTGAATTACATCTATGTGCGTTTAATTTTGTTTTCGTGGGCTGCGGGCTTAATTTTGAAGTACGGGGTACAAATCTGGCACGTTGGGCTATTCGGCGAGATGGGTCGCGCTCGCTTAGTGGTTCGGTGGTTCGCCTAACGTCTCCTAGATCACCCTTTAATTCTCTAAATTTTGGGTTTCAGTTCTGTAAATTTTGGCGATATGCCTGAGCTCTCGGAGTTCACTCGGCGAGTCACCAAATGTCCCTTCTTATTGCCCTTCAGCACCCCTTTTCCCTTAAATTATTTTGTAACTTTCGGGGAGCTACTTCTTGTTCATCGAAAGGTGTTGGTGATCTGCCAAATGACCTTGGACATCACCGACCTGCTTTAATTTTTGTATGTTTTCACTCTGGACCTTTTAGCGAGCTCGATCTGGCTCGCCAAAGAGGTTCGGCGACTCACCGACCGGTTCGGTGAGTCTTCCTACAACTGTTTCCCTGCAATTTTTCTCCACGAAATCTAACGTTTTCTACATTATTTTGTAGGTATGGCTAGACCCAAAGTTGCTGGTAGAAATCAACCGCCCCGAAAGCGGGCACATGTGATTGTTATTAATGAGGAGGCTGCTGCCTCTCGGGCCTCGACATCTAAATTTCCACTAAGAGGGGGAAAAGGCAAGGGTAAGGGCCTTGAGGAGCCGAAACCTGTGGCACCGAGCTCCGACAGTGAAGGAATCTACGCCACACACCTCACCACATCTAACAGTGAGGGTGGTTCTGAGAATAGTTCTCCGGCCTCTATATCCGAGCTGAAAGATGATCGATTGTTACCTGCTAGGAGAGCGAAGCTACGCTATAAGTCTACACATGATCCGTCTAGGATCTCGGTGCCTCTTATGCCTACTTCTCCAGCTCCAGCCCCAACTCATACACTGGTACAGGCCCCACCTGTTCAGGGTCCTCCTCCCTAGTCAGTCAATCGACTAAAGACCAAGGGTTCATGGACCATTTTAGAGGAAAAAAGACTGTTTACCGATGGTGTGGTGGACAAATATCTGGAGTTATGAAATACCTTGCGGTTCAACAAATTTGAGGTTTTCACCAAACCCTGAGGCCCCTACATTCCTACTTGGGTTCAGGAGTTCTATGCGGCGTACAGAGAGCTGGTCCCTAAAGGGAAGAAGAAGGCCAGCATGTTCAAGACGGTCAACTTTGTGGTTGTTAGAGGAAAGAAAGTCAAATGCAGGTGTTCGGATATAAATTCAGTACTTGGGTTTTCATCGGATTTCATGCACAATTACCCCGAATTGGTCAAGAAGAAGACTTTAGATGATTTGAAGGGTTGGTTGGCACCCCTACTTTCTGATACTACTCTGTGGTGGATTGAGGCAGGTGCGTAGATCGAGAAAAAGTACCTTAATATAGCTGCTCGATATTGGTTCGGGTTCATTAGTAGCACTATCATGCCTTTGCAGAATGAGTCCATCATCCACCATCCGAATGCTGCCTGTCTGGGTTCGATCATAGCTAGGCAGAGGTTGAATTTGGGGCTTCTCATTGAGCAAGAGATGGCCATGAGGGCCAAACAGAGCTAGACCTCGCTTCCTTTCCTCGTACTGATCATCGAGCTGTGCCGGCGGGCCCATGTTCTGAGAGATGAGAAGACGGATGTGGAGGTGACACCTAGCTCTACTACTAAAATCCGACGCATTGAGGCTGAGTACTTGAGAGATGAGTCAGATAGGAGGAGAGCTGCACCGACAGATACGTCCCTGGTAGTTGACGTTGATATGTTGCCGACTGAGGCAACCATGCCCCTTCATGCTACTGAGCCAAGGTACTTCTGGACCGTCTGCTTCTGAGATGCCTAGTTCTTCGGCTACACCCCCTCCCTCTACTTATGATGCTGCTTCATCTTATACCTCCCGACCCCCTATTACCCAGGCCATGCTTTATAAGATGGGCCATCTGGCTTAGTCTGCCGATGTGTGTGCCTCCCAGGTTGAGGCTGCTGTACCTGGGCTGATAGAGCGGGCGATTGCTGCTGCCTTGGCCCCGATATGGGCTGCGATGAGGGAGCAGAGAGAGCTGATTGAGGGACAAAAGTTGGCTTTGTATTCTCTTAGTGTGAGGGTTGAGACTGTTGAGCAGAGCCAGGGTGCTACAGAGACTGTCACGACCTTGAAGGTTGATGTTTTTGGGCTGAGGAGAGATGTGGAGGAGCTGAAGCCCACTGACCTATCGATGTCCTTTGGTACGGTGGAGATTCCCGAGGTCCCGAGCACATATATTCCAGCTAGTTTTGAGGTTCCTCCGGCTACTACCGGAGATGAGATTAGAGCTGATGATGCTGATGCTGAGTCTAAGGCAGAGATGGATGACGAGAATCTGGGTGTTAGAGAGGAGGCCGTATATGATGATTTGGCAGACCTGGAGGGTGCCATGTATGAGACAGCTGTGTAGGCCTCTTTGAGGGATACTTCTATGGTGGGCTCTAGTGGAGCCAAGGATGTTGTGGAGCGGGGCACTGATTCCACGACAGAGGGAGTGACTGATATGCAGACTTCACCCCACGCCTAGCCTGGCAGGATGACTCTTTTGCCTCCCTTTCTGTTACTTTTTAAACTGTTTTTGTTTTTTCTTTGCATTTGAGGACAACTTCTTATTTTTGTTGGCGGGGTGAGGTATTTCCATACCTACCTCTATTGGGCTATTTTTGTGAATATTGGATTGTTGATTGGTTTTGGTTTTGTGTATGATTGGATCTTATTCTATGTTTATATATATATCGTGGTTGTTGATCCATATTGGTCCATTGTTTTTATTGTGCAAATGGTTTTGATCCGATTTAAAAAAAATTCCATCTCTTTTGTGTTTGATTGTGGCTGCTCTCTTACATTTTCAAGTGTCGGTTGTGATCAATACCGATGACTTGAATAGTTCTCTCAATTGAATGATACGAATATGTGGCTAAAATGAGGTGAACTGAGTAACATAGGTCATATAAGAACTCTTAGCATCTCGTTGTGACTAGCCAATTGTCGATTAAGTCTCTTGTGATGAACATTGCATGCTAGCTAGAAAGTGTGAAGTGAAGTTTGATAATAGTGTCGAATGCCTTGTGTGGTGAGGTTGTCTTGAATATTGTGCTTGATGTTGCCTAGAACTTGTCCCGTTAGTCCGATTGATCGATTGAAGCAAGCGATTGAAATGATCTTAGGCCAAAGTTTTGAAGATTGAACCAAATTGATAATATACCTCTTTGTGGCTACCTTGTGAGAAGTGTGAACCTTGCTTGGCACCCTTTGAGCCTATCCTTTTCCTTGGAAGAAACTTGAACAACTTTTACCCTTTTGTCCCATTACCTATAACCTTCATGAAGTTTTGGTTTGTTTTAATAGTTAACTTAGGCCAAAAGCCTAAGTTGGGGGTTTGGTTAAAAAGGAGGAAAGTCAAGAAGTGTGAAAAATTCCCCGTGTTAATGGATTGTTTTGAAAAAGACAAACCCCTGCATGTAAAAGAAAAGAAAGAAACGAAAAAGGTGAAAATGGAAAAAGAATGAAAAAGAGAAAAAGTTGTGAAATAAAGTGTGTGAAAGGAGTAAAAGAAATAGGGTATCCAATGAATTTTGCTTAAATGAATAAGAGGGGGAATTGTGAACATATTTGAATGTGAAAGAGCGGGAGAAAAAGTGATTTTCAGGCCATACTTCATGAAGGTAGAAGCCACTAAGCCAAAATACCATACCTTTACACTCAGCCCCATTACATGCCTTAAAAAGACCTTTGTGATCTTGAGTGAGCTGAAAAGGATGTTGATTGAAAAATAAGGGCAAGCCTATGGGTAGAGTCATGCATGTGTTCATCTTTGTGAGCGTGAGAGTTGTATTTCATTTCGAAATCTTAACTTGTTGTGAAATTTTGTGTGAGCATGGAATCATCCTTGTTGTGAGGGCATTTGAATGCTTTTGTTGAGCTTGAACTTGCATTTGAAGCAAGCATTGTGAGCTTGAGTCTATTTGATATTGGTGAGTCACAATTTGAAACTTAGATTGCACAATTGAACATTGTATGTGTAGTTTGAACCTCTTGTGTGCATTTGTGTTGAGTCTTTAGTAGCACTGTTTTTAGACATCCTTGTTGAACTGATTGGTCTTGAGTTTTACTTGAGGAAAAGCAAAAGTTTAAGTTGGGGGTGTTGATGAGTCTGAGATTTAGATTCATCTAGGGCTTTGTTTTCATAGTATAAGTATCCTCAATGCCTACTTTATGCTCTAAACTGATGTTAAAGTATTGATTTGCAGCAATAAAGGCTAAGGAGGAAGGCAAGGACATTACCGGGCAAAATAAAAGGAGCGAAAAAGCTGAAGAAGTTGAAGGAAGACAATCCTGGTGATCGCCAAGACCACTCTGCCAGCCGCCGAGTGGCTCTTAAGCTCGCCTAAAGTTCCAGCATGCCAGCTCTGGGGAAGAACCTAATTGGCAATGGATTTTGACATTCGGCGAACCAGCAAACGAATCGGCGACACAACCTGGGATCGCCCAAAATCACAGAACCCTGAGCATAAAGAGCCAAGGAAAACTGGCGAAGGACTAATCCAAAGGGCGCATCGCCGACCTGGTTGGCGATGCACGACTTACCTCGCATAATGGTCCTGCACGCCTGAATTTGGAAAACTATAAATGTCACGACCCAGGGGTACACCCTAGATGTAACATGGCTTACTAGACCCTGAAAGGCCTAACACAAGCCGCTTACATATCATAACATAAAGTACATAGAAATGATGCAGAAATTTTAAGACTTTTACCATACAATCGAAGTCTTTATAAAAAAAAAGCGGAAGTCTATAACAGTTTGTCTCAAACCATCTAAACTCAACTTGAATAAAACTTTGGGACGCAGCCCATAAAATAGTCTTAAACATATAGGAAAGTCATAAAGAAAAGGTGAGCAATTCCTCGATGCTATGAGGACTCACCAAATCTTCAACTCCTTGCTCTACTAGGAACGTAGCCACGGGAATGGAACTCAATGTCGCCGGACCCTACATTTGATAAGAATGTAGGCAAGAGTATGCATTAGTACAATAATGTACTAAATATGATGGGTAGCACAAATCATCAATATAAGCATATAAGAGACATTAGTCAACATAAGACCTATACCATATTCATAAGGAACAATAACATAAGTCATAAGCATAAGAGACATCATCATAAGACATAGACTAAAAGCATAAGAGATAACAACGTTATCATAAGCATAATCTCCAACATAGACACAATGTAAAAATTAGTCATCATAAGGGATAGTCCATATACATAGTCAATACTTAGACCTTCATATCATGATAGAACCACTTCATAAGTAACCTCCAAGTATACTTGTGCAATGTATGGATAAGATCCCATAATCCCATTCATGATAAGTATCCCCTTTGGCCACCATAACTATACTTACCATCTTGACCTCATCCTTAGCTTATTTTTTATAGACAAGGGAACATTCACCTTTAATCACACATGCATTAGGAAGGGCTTTCCAAGCTACAATCCCAACTAAGCACATATGATAAGCATAAGTCATAAGCATATTCATTACATAGCTCATCATAACATAAGAGGAACGTATCATAACTACCCTCAAAGCATACTTGTGCAATGCATTAATAAGATCCCATAATCCCACCCATGCTAAGTAAAGCTTCTTGAGCAATCATAATTCATATTATTGTTTTTATAGTGGGAATTAGCCTTAACTGACTTAGACCATGTGAGCTTAACATGGAATCCGGTGTTACCCACACCGAAAAGGGTTGTCTTACATGCCTAAGGTAAGACCATCATTTGATAGCTTTAGGTGGATCCAATAGCTAAATAACCTACGGGGGCACATAGTTTATGGGATAAGGAGATTGCTACTATAAACCCGACATTTCTCCCGGAAGGACTTCCATCTCAAGAGATTGCTTCAAGGAATCCGGCCTTTCTCACGGAAAGATTCCTTCTAGAAACCCGACCTTTCTCACGGAAGGGCTTCCATCTCAAATCAATATCCACTCGGTGCTAAGCATAATTCCCAAGGGGTACTTGTTAAGGCATAACTTGTTTCATTAGAATAGCTCATTAGATCATGCGTGAGAATAACCTTGCACCGTCCATGTCACATATAACATTAGATTCAATTAGGTGAGACTAGCCTTTCAACCTTAGAATCTTCATTATCTGAGAAAACCTTTCACATCATGTTCATTATGTGTTCATGAGAATAGCCTTTCAATGAATTACAACAACATTATCATAATCATGGACACTTTATTCATAGTCATGCATCAGTGTGTGTGTCAGAATAGCCTTTCAACAACACCACAATTACATAATAGTCATAATCAGTTTACTCTCAAAGTGTTCTTAAAGCATATACATAAGTCTCATAAAACATGCATAATATCCTATATTGCCCTTTCAAGGGTCAAGGATCATATTCAATCAACACATCTAGAATTCACTACATTAGACATGGATATAATCATAATTCAATAAATCAATTTACTTCATGCATAATCTCATATATTCATAATATAGGTCATGTGGGTGAAGTCCTTCCACAATAATACCTTATACAAATCAACATACGTAATAGCTTCAGTCTTAAAGCCTTAACATTCTTAGTTCATTCATATTACCTTTTACCCTCAAAGCCCTAGAAATCACATTCATACTACAAGCCTTACTCTCAAGCAATAATTCACATGGTCATCATATATGCCTAATTCGCGAGACAATCTAACCACATGCTTCATTCTTAAACAATTATAGTCATATCTCATCATGTAAACTCAATCTCTACACTACTTAATCACGATCCATCATATAAACCCTAATCTAATCAATTCATGTTTACAAGATTTACCTTTAAGAAATTCATAATTAAGCACTCTAATCTCAAGTAATTTCACCCATCGGTTTGTGGGTGAAAAATCGTGCTAAGATTCACTATAGTGCCAAGACCCTTTTGGAATGACTTCAAAAACTGAAAAGTAAACTGAGTACCTCTATCGGAGATAATGGACAAGGGCACACCGTCCAACCTTACCATTTCCCTCAAATATAACTTGGCATAGTCGTCCGCCGCATAAGAAACTTTGACAGGAATGAAATGGGCCGATTTCGTCATTCGGTCTACTATGACCCAAATCTAATCATATTGTCACCGACTACGTGGCAACCCTACTATAAAGTCCATATTCAAGTCTTCCCACTTCCAAGTAGGAATGCTAATGTCTTGGGATAAACCTCCCGGTTTCTAATGCTCAACTTTCACTTGTTGGAAATTTGGACACTTAGCCACAAATCCCGCGATATCCTTCTTCATCCTATTCCACCAATAGACCTCCCGCAAGTCACGATACATCTTGGTGGCTCCCGGGTGAATGGAATACCGTGAACTATGGGCTTCTGTAAAGATTTGTTCCCTTAAGTCCTCAACATTAGGAACACATAATCGACCTTGGTATCTAAGTACCCCATCTCCCCTTTGGGAGAAAGCCTCTACGGACTTCTTGAGCACCGCTTCTTTCGATTCTACAAAAGTCGGATCTAGAAATTGCTTAGCTTTCACATCACTCACAAAAGATGATTCAGAACCATTGTGAACCATAACACCACCCTTGGTGGAATTCACTAGTTGAACACCCAAACGGGCCAATATATGTACATCTCGTACCAATTTTTTCTTATCTTCGTCAATGTGAGCAGCACTACCCATGGACAACCTACTAAGAGCATCCGCTACTACATTCGTCTTACCGGGGTGATAGAGAACACTCATATCATAATCTTTCAATAACTCAAGGAACCTTCTTTGGTGAAGAGTCAGATCTTTTTGATTAAACACATATTGCAAGCTCTTGTGGTCAGTGAACACATCTACATGAACACCATACAAATAGTGCCTCCATATCTTTAAGGCAAAAACCACCACCGCTAATTCTAGATCGTGGGTCGGATAATTCTTCTCATGGACCTTAAGTTGCCTTGAAGCATAGGCAATAACCTTTCCATTTTGCATAAGCACACATCCAAACCCAATTCTCGAGGCATCACAATATACCACAAAACCATCTGTCTCTTTCAGTAAAGTCAAAATCGGAGCGAAAGTAAGTCTATCTTTCAAATTTTGGAAGCTTTTCTCACATAATTTGGACCATAAAAACTTAGCCTTCTTTTGAGTCAAAGCCTTCAATGGAGAGGCAATAGAAGAAAACCCCTCAACAAACCGTCGGTAATAACCGGCCAAACCCAAGAAACTTCTAATGTCCGAAGGTAATAGAGGTCCGCATCCATATTCTAAGAATCTACCTCAATACCCTTACTCGACACAATATGACCAAGGAAATCTATGGACCTTAGCCAAAACTCACAGTTGCTAAACTTTGCAAAGAGTTGTTGTTCCTTAAGGATTTGCAACACAATCCTCAAATGATCAATATGCTCCTTCTTACTTCTTGAGTAAATCAAAATATCATCAATGAACACTATCACAAACATGTCAAGGTATTGTCTAAACACCCTATTTATTAAATCCATGAATGCCTCCGGATCATTAGTAAAGCCAAACGACATCACCAAAAACTGATAATAACCATATCGGGTTCCAAAAGCCGTTTTCGGAATATCACCCTCAATTGGTGATAAACCGATCTAAGGTAAATCTTAGAGAAGTAACCTGCACCTTGGAGTTGGTCAAACAAATCATCTATCCTTGGAAGAGGATACTTATTCTTAATGGTCACCTTATTCAACTTATGATAATCAATACACATTTGGAGTGAACCCTCATTTTCTTAACAAACAAAACTGGAGCACCCCATGGAGAGATACTCGGTCGGATGAAACCCTTATCCAACAAATCCCTCAATTATTCCTTTTACTCTTTAAGTTCTAATGGAGCCATTCTATAAGGAGGAATAGAAATAGGATGCGTATCTGGGAGAAGGTCAACACCAAAATCTATTTCCCTTTCGGGAGGAATACCGGGTAAATCATCTTGGAACACTTCCGGATACTCATTAACAATAGGGACCGACTCAAGACTAGGGGTTTCGGAATACATTTCCCTCACCCTAACTAAATGGTACAAGAAACCTTCAGAAATCATCTTTCTAGCTTTGAGATAAGAAATGAACCGACCTTTTGGCATAAAATTTCCCCCTTCCACTCTAGGAAAAGCTCATTCGGGAACTGAAACTTGACTACCCGAGTTCTACAATCAATAGAAGCATAAAAAGAGTGCAACCAATCCATCCCAAGGATGACATCGAAATCTAGAATACCAAGCTCTACAAAGTCAACAAGAGTAAGTCTATGGGATAAGGAGATGGGACACTTTCTATATACCCTCTCAGCCAACACAGAATCACCAACAAGAGTAGAGATAGAAAAAGGTTCTAATAACACTTTGGGAATCACATCAAATCTCATAGCCACATATGGCGTCACAAAAGACAAAGTAGCACCAGGATCAAGTAGGGCATATACATCAATTTGGAAACTTTTAACATACCGGTAACTACATCGGGAGAATCCTCTTGTTCACATCTAGTTTGAAGAGCATAAAACTTATTTTGCGTAGGAGCATTAGAACCCTAACCACTTAGACCGGATGAAGAATAGGGTTGAGCCCTACGACGATTATCTCCCTCATTCTTAGCAACCGAAGGACAGTCATTTATCTTGTGATCCGTCATACCACAACTAAAGCAAGCATTGGAACCCGCTAGACATTTGTTTTCATGCTTTTTTCCACACTTAGTACAATTAGGCAAAGAAGACCCATTACCAACTTCTTGAGGTTTAGGGTTAGACACCCTTTCATTGTTGAACCTTGGGGAAGCCTTAGAAGAGCCTTGCCTGGAAAACCTTTGTCGAAATCTCAAACGACCACGTCTACCGGACCTAGAGTATGAATAGTTACCATCATCCGTTCTTGCCCTCTTTGATTCTCTAGACCTCTCTTTGAGCTTTTGCTTTTCAATTTGTTGGGCATGGACCATTAGAGGAGAAATACCCATGTAATGGACAAGCATATCCGTACGACACTCTTTTACAACCAATTTGAACACACCCGATATGAACTTACTCATCCTTGCCCT
Source organism: Solanum etuberosum (assembly GCA_029582245.1). Lineage (NCBI taxonomy): Eukaryota > Viridiplantae > Streptophyta > Magnoliopsida > Solanales > Solanaceae > Solanum > Solanum etuberosum. The sequence goes on along the minus strand of JAJONR010003006.1, from coordinate 44,061 downwards.
AGAGTCGGTAACTATAGAAGGAGCATACTTACACAATTGAGTGAATCTTAAGGAATATTTATTCACACTCATACTTTCTTGTCGAAGATTAATGAACTCAAACACTTTAGCATCCCTCATCTCAAGGGGAAAGAACCTATCAAGAAAAATGAACTTAAACCTCTCCGATTCCAAGGGACTCACATCTACCGATCTTGCCTCCTTCCATTGGTTGAACCAAATTTGAGAAACCCCCTGCAGTTGATAAGCGGCCAATTTTTCCTTATCCACCGAAGTCACTCCCATGATATCCAACACCTTATAGACCTCATTAATAAAATCTTGAGGATCTTCCTCAACTTTAGAACCATAAAATTCTGGAGGATTCATCCTTGTGAATTCCCTAACTCTTGATGTCGCCGTACGCACATTTGGTTTCACAGGGTTCATAACCTCCCTATTGTCTTGGGCCATCACGAGTTGAGACAACACTTGAAAAGCGATCCTAAACTCCGCATTCGTCACTTGGTCGACCAAAGGGTCAACCGGAGCTTGAGGAGCAGCTTCTTGGTTAATCTCTTATCCCTCGGTCCTTCTTGTTGTAACACCCCGAAAACTAGTAGACTAAACTAGGGCTAAGTGTGAGGGTTAGAGCCAAGGAAGAGGACTAGGGCAGTCCACTGTTACATGGACACTGACTCACCTTCCACGACCACCACCACGGCTCGTGGTGAGGACCACGGCTCGTGGTGTGGCTCGTGGTGGGCTAGGCAGTGGCTAAACAAAGGCAGCCCAAAACAGCCCCCTCCACACGAGCCACTTCACGGCTCGTGGGAAGGCTCGTGGTGGTGCCTTAGATTTTTAGGGGTTAAGGGTAAGGTTGCCTAGCTACTGTATCATGACCACGAGAGGCACCACGGCTCGTGGAGCCTAACCTGAAGGGCTTTTCACTAGACTTAGAGTTTAGGGTCAACTTCAAATGATGATATTTCTTAGCTCAAAACGAATTGGATGGGCCATTAACCCTCCAATTAAAGGTCTCTGATTCCTCTTTCCAATGCCACCGAGTTTGCCCAATTCCCATCTCGGAGTAAAAAGTTATGCCCAAAATAGTGAAGCACTGTCAGGCTGAAATTCTTCACGACCCGTATGACGACCCGTGGTGATGATGACGACCCGTGGTGAGCTTCCAGTGAGCCAATTCGGCAGTTTTTAAGTCAGGGGTTATTGGGTCTTTTTCCAATTGTTTTAACTCAAAGCTATGTCGTTTTTCCCAAGCCTAGGACCCCTATATAAGTCATTTTAACCCCAAAACTCACCCATTCAAGTCATTATTTCCACAACCCAAATGAAATCCCCAAAAGCTCTCCTCTCAAATATTTCTCTCTCTAGAACTTGAAGAAGACGATAGAGCTTGAAGCTAGGTCAAGAACAAGACTCCATTGTTGCAAGCTTTGTAAGGCTTTATAATCAAGGTATGATAGCTTATTCATCCATGGATTCTTCCATCCATGGAGCCCCCTAGAATTCCCCCAATTGTGAAGATGAAATCCCCAATTCAAGTTAGGGTTTCTTCAATGTTGTGGGTTATGTTGTATGTTGACCCAATTGAGTGGGTATTGATTGTTTATGATAGAATTAGTAGTGAATCAAGTTATTATGATGATATTACATGTTTTCCATGGTTAACCCTAGTCTAATTTATGAAATTGAAGTAATGTAGGTTTATGCCTTAAAGAGGGAAAATTGAGGATTTATAGATGATCTTCTAGAATTGATGATAAATATAGTAATTGTTCAAGATTAGAAGCATGTAAACATGAATTGAATTAGTCTAAAATATATATGATGTATCATGACTAGTAATGATTGAGATTGAGCCTTTATGATGAGATATGACTAGAATTGCTTAATAATGAAGCTTGTGACTAGGATACCTTGTGATCTAGATATGTACGATGATTGTAAGAGGTAAAGCTTTGAGAGTAAGGCTTGTAGACATGAATGTTGACTTCTAGGGCTTTGAGAGTAAAGCTAATATGATGAATTATGTATGTTAAGTCTTTGAGAGTAAAGTCTATATGAGAATAGAAGATTAATGGATAAAATTGTGGTGGAAGGCCTTTACCTACCTAATCTATTTTATGAATGTTTGAATGCATGAAGTGATAGAATCACTTGAACATGGATTGATTGTCAAGGACATCCTTCCATGAGACATGAATGTTAAGTAAGGCTTAATAACTAATCTAAGGGGTGTATGCTTGGCCCCAAGTGGATATTGACAATGAGAAGGAAGTTCACACATAGTCGGGTCCGGGCACCAAGAGAAAGGAGAACCACACCTAGTTGATTCTGGACTTCCAAAGAGAAAGGGGGACTCTCACATAGTAGAGTCTGGGTTTCCTCAAAGTAGGTCTCATGAGATGGAAGCCTTCACCTAGTAAAGTTCAGGTTTCTAGTAGCCATCTCTGTATCCAAGGAACTAAGATGTGCTTAAAGAAGTATCTCGTAGGGTTCAAGAGGAACTAAGACATACTTAGAGAGGCATCTCATAGTGTTCCAAGAGTAAAATGAACTAATACATACTTGAAGAAGTATCTCAAAGTGTTCAAAAGAATTAATGAACTACGACATGCTTAAAGAAGCATCTCATAGTGTTCAAGCTAACAATGAACTGAGACATGCTCGAAGAAGCATCTCATAGTGTACAACCTAATAATGAATTAAGATGTGCTTAAGTAAGTACCTCATAGTTTTCTAAGGTTTTATAAGAGGGACTAGTCCCCAACCAAGAAGTATGAGTATGATGACCTAAAGAAGTACTTAGTATGGATGGGATTATGGGGTCTCATCCATGCATTGCACAAGTATGACTTAAGGTTACCTAAGAAGTGTTTCTTTTATATGATATATGCTTATATTGGATTGTTGCTATAGTTGCCTTCCTTGATATGCTTGACTAAAGGTGAGAGATTCCCTTGTCTATGAGGAGTAAGCTAAGTATGAGATCCAAAGATGATAAAGGGGTATGATGGCCTAAAAGTGGTACTTAGCATAGGTGGGATTATGGGGTCTCATCTATGCATTGCACAAGTATGACTTGAAGGTTACTTATGAAGTTGCTCTTATGTTATGAGGAATTAAGTGTGGACTATGCCTATGAATATGTGGCATCTCCTATGTTTATGGATTATGCCTGATTGTGACTTATGTTCACATTATATCTATGTTGGAGATTATGCCTTTGTACATGTTGTTATCTCTTATGCTTATGACTTATGTCTTATGTTGGATAACACTTATGTTATGCTCTTATGATGTTATGCTAGCTATCATATTTAGTACATTTTGTACTAATGCATACTCTTGCCTACATTCTTATCAAATGTAGGGTCCGGCGATATTGAGTTCCATTCTCGTGGATAGGTTACTAGTAGTGCAAAGGAGTTGATGATTTGGTGAGTCCTCATAGCATCGAGGATGTGATCACCTTTCCTTTATCTTTTTTTTTTTTTTTTATGTTTGAGAATATTGTATGGGCTGCGTCCCAAAGAGTTATTCAAAGTTGTTTTAGATGGTTTGATACAAAGTGTTATAGACTTCCGCTTTCTTTTATAAAAACTTCAATGGTATGGAAAAAGTTTTAAAATTTCCGCATCATTTCTATTTACTTTATGTTATGATATGCTAAGTGGCTTGTGTTAGGCCTTTCGGGGTCTAGTACGCGATTTTACATCTAGGGTGTACCCCTGGGTCGTGACACTTGCAAAAGCCCTTCTAGTAGTCATATCCTGTAGACCATCGGGTAAGGGATTTGGAGAAAGACCTTATAGAGTTAAACTCTATCGCACGACTTAGAGAAATGAAGAAGTGGAGTTTCCTAAGCATCTAATAGCTTCTCATTCATAAATGTGGCGCGCTTCACATATGAACAAGACTCTACTAGAAGTGGTTTTGAGACATCCTAGAACCATTCTAAACCTTGTGCTCTAATTACCAAGTTTGTCACGACCCAGGGGTACACCCTAGACGTAACATGGCATACAAGACCCTGAGAGGCCTCAAATAAGCCCCTTAGCTTTCATAACATAAGATAATAGAAATGAGCAGGAATTTAAAACATTTTTCAACCAATATCAAAGTTTTATATCAAAAAGCGGAAGTCTATTACACTTTGTCTCAAACCATCTAAAACATGAATATCTGGGGACACAACTCACACAATAGTGTTCAAAACATAAAACGAAAGAACATAAGAGAAATGGTGGCCATATCCTCGGATACTATGAGGACTCACAAATCTTCAAGTGTTGCTCTACTAAGATCCTAGCCATGGGGCTAAGAGTCGATACCGCCGGACCCTACATTTGGATAAGAAATGTAGGCAAGAGTATGCGTTAGTACAAACATGTACTAAATATGATAGCTAGCATAAACATCAACATAAGAATAAGAGATAACAACATAAGCCATAAGCATAATCAATGCACATAAATCATCATAACATAGGAGGAGTACTTCTTGAAGTAACCTCAATTTATCCTTAGTCAAGACTTGGGTCATCTACCTCTAGTCAAGCATATCATGGAAGGCAACTCAAGCCACAATCCAAGCTTATTATTCATCATACATAGTCTAGCTTATCTTTTATAGACATGGGGAATCGCATCTTGCCTTACTATAAAGGAACATGGGTAGTTGCCTATAGTCCTTCTTAACATATGGATCATGGGTACTCGCCTCTAGTCCAACAACATGTGACATGGGTATTCATCTCTTGTCATTCTATAAGGATCATGGGTATTCACCTCTTGTCCAATCATATCATAAGAACATGGGGAGTCGCCTCTTGTTCAACTTTAAGGAATAAGGGTAATCGCCTTTTTATTATACTTCATGGAATACGGGTAATCGCCTCATATCCAACTCATTTGGAGGTCATGGGTAATCACCTCTAGCCTCATCAATATCTTTCTCATTAGCATTAGATTCATTTTAGGTGAGAAACTCTTTCAACCTAGAATAATTCAATGTGAGCAAACCTTTCACATGTATAATCCCTTCCACAACAATCACATCAATAGTCAATAATTGACAACATAAGCTTTATTCTCAAATCCCTATATCTCATAGTCATTCTATATGCTCAATCTCAAGAAATTCAATATCATAATTATCTCATAAGCTTCAATCTCAAAGCCATCTATTCATGATTCATCATATAAGCTTCAATTCTAATGTATCTAATCAATCCTAGATTGAATGCATCTAAACCCACAAATTCTCCTTTCATGGCATAAGACCCATTAACATCAATTTCATCATTCTAGACATGGGTTAGGCATGGGTACATGTAATTTCATCCTAAAAATATGCATTATTGTCAATTCAATCATAAACAATCAAAGTCTACTCAATTGGATCAACATTCATCAATACCCACAACATTGGAAGAAACCCTAACTTAAATTGGGGAATTTCATCCTCTCAATTAGGGAAACATATGGACTCCATGGAATAAATGATTCCATGGATTAAAAGCCATAATACCTTGATTACAAAGCCCACAAATGTTGAGGAATGGAGACTTGACCTTGATCCTAGCTCCAACTCTTTCTTCTTGTTCAAGTTCTAGAGAGAGAAATATTTGAGAGGAAGACTTTGGGATTTCTTTTGGATTTTGGAAATAATGACTTGAATGAACTAATTTGAGGATTGAAATCCTTTATATAGAGGTCCTAAACATAGGCAAAACGACGTAGTATCAATATGAAATAATTAGGGAAAGACCCAACTACCCTTAATGTAACTGCCAGCTGCTGACCCACGAAAACCCCACTGACGGACCGTGGTCAGGACAATGGGCCGTCCTGCACGGCCGTCGATGGTGGTCAGAAACTTGACTTTGGGGCTTCGAACCATGGACCTCCAACCACGGACCGTGGTCTTACCAACGGTCAGTTGGTCAGGCCGTGGTTCTGGGCTCTCAGACCAGTTGCAGGCAGACCATCCACGGACCACACTTATGGTTTGTAGTCCATTCCATGGGTCGTGGGTGGCCGGCATGGTTTGGCACCTGCAAAGCTGCTATTTGGCCTTTTTGAATACGAGGTGTTACACAACCCAAGTCAATTGTGGTGCCCCCTCGGCCCTATTCTTCTTCCAATAATAAAACCATATCCTAGCAATGCCTTTCAGCTGGTATGCAGCCAACTCCACACGCTCAACATCAACAACATGCATGACCTCAAACACGTTATGATGTTCATGCACAAATTTTTCTGGATCCTCATTGAGCTTTGACCTAGTGAACTCTGAGGGACTCATTCTTATAAATTATCGGACTTTAGATGCATCATTCCCATGTTGATGGTTGTCTCCTTGGCAACCAACCTGTGTTGTCACCAGTTGAGTCAACATATGAATTGCATTCTTGAATTCAACATTGGTGACATCTCCCTGAGGTGGTTTCACTTCTGGTGCGTTGCGAGCTTCTTAACCAAGAGGATCCAAACTCCTACTAGCAGGACATCCTCGAACAACTCTTCATGGAGGCATGATCTGAAAAGATATGCGTAAGCACAAATTAGAAGGAACTTTCGCAGAGTTGAACTCTACCACACGAAAAGGAGTAAAAAGAAAGTTAAATGTTTCCTAAATGTTGTAGGCACCTACCGATAAACAGGACTCTATGACAAGGCTTCATAAACACCCCAGGACACTTGAACCTTATGCTCTGATACCAACTTTGTCACGACCTGAGCCTAGACCCTGGACGTGACCGGAACCTGATAACCATTTTTGATCCCCAGGTGAACCCCTTGCCTTTCTACATGACTTACATGACTCTAAACAATATGCGAAAGCTTATAATAGAGGAAAATTTAGACATTCAGGAAGGTCTTAAAATATTGTCTTGCAAATACTCAACATAAGTCATAAGTTAAATAAATATCCCAAGAAAACAATGGAACATCTAATTATGTCTGTCTATGATGCTTCTAACAGTTCAAGATAAATGTCGTGACAAGACCCACAACACCTCAAATACAACTAAAATAAAATGAAAATGGAGTCTCCTGAAATCAAGGAGCCCTCACAAAATACTGTCTACGTGTGTGAGATGATCTCAATGAGTCGCTGGTCAATTATCCTGAACACATGTAACTATATCATAAAATATACAGGTTGAATGATGTTAGTTTATTGAATGTACGAGTATGTAATAGGGCTAGATTAAACAGTAACTAAATTGAATGATCAAGAGTAACTCAACAATATATCAATACATGAACAAGACAAGAAAACCTTTTTAAGTTTTACAATAAAATATGCAATAAGAAAATAGCATACTTTACTTGTGGAGAGTTTCTCTAACCTACAACCATTACTATGTGCCTAGCAATGATACAACGTTTCTCCCACATTTCAAGGGCCATCTGATACCTTTCTGGGGTATAGGATGATATTCTGACTAAGGATCTATCAAATAGGCCTTCTCAGAGGCAGTGACGAGTCGCATGAAGAATCAATGCTATCCTATCCTATGTTGTCTACGTATTTTTATGGGACTCCCGAGTTATAAAATACTCTAACCCAATTTGATGCTCGATACTACTCCCAAATTAATTAATATAACTTTATGCTCAATTCACCCTTTACAAAGAAAGGAATTTTTACTTTACTAGAGTGCTTTTCAAATGTGAGACTTACTTACATTCTTAAAACATGCACTTATGAACTTATCTTTCAAGCCCAAGATCGATATAGGTATATATATATATATATATGTATAACAACTGAAAGCCCTTAAGTTTTTATAAAAATATAGCTTTAAAACCTTCCTCTTAACTTACTTTAACTTTAAATGAACTAGGAGACTTGCGACTTGGATATACAAGGATTTTTTAAGAGGTAAATGGAGTTTATAGGAGTTAATAAAGAGAGGGGAAACATTACCACAACTTAAAGGATCACGCGCTGGATGAAACAAGGAATAATTGGCTCAGCAATGCCTGGTGTACTGGTGGCGCGCCATGCCAGACCCAAAGTACTTGGTTTGGGCGCACTGCTGGTGCGCCGCCCCAGATCCCAAAGAACTGGGGCTCGTTTCCGGTGCACTGCTGGCGCGTTACCCTAGCCCTCCTCCAGCAATTTTTGACAAATTTATTTAGTAAAATTCAAGCTTGAAATTAGTTTGGAATTGCGAAATTTCGCCTAAACCCTTCTTGATTCTCAAACCCAAAGCCAATACATGATAACTTCCATACGATTACTTCCAGAACATAACTTTACAAATCTATAGGGTTCATGTGATTCAATCATGAACAACAGTATAAGAATTCTAAAGAAAACAAAGGAAATTAACTTCGATTGTTAAAGAACGCAATTCAATATCAAGAATCATGAATGGATCCTTAGATGTAACAATTTCTTGACTAAATTGTGATGTAGGGCGTGAGGAAGAACAATTCCAATACTGTGAGAAGCCTTAGATACCTGGTAAGAATAATGTTCTTGTCGAAAATCAACGAATCTTGAAGAATACTTGAGAACCTAGCTTTTCTCCCCTTGAAACATCGCTCTAATTTCTCTAAGTGTTTAGGAACGTGAAAAGTAACTATGAATCTGATCAAACCCTTCATTGGGTGAGGAAAAATGTACTAAGCCTAGAGGGAAAAGGAAAAGACCAAAATACCCTTTCCTAAACGAACGAAATGTCTTAAATAGAGAGGCTTCACAGAAATGGGCATAACTTTTTACTCCAAGCATGAAATTTAGCAAACTTGGTGGCGTTGGAAAGAAGACTCAAACACCTTCAATTTGATAGCTCATGGGCCACCGAGTTCTGTATGTGCTAAAATATATGGTCATTTGATGTTGACCCTAAACTAAAACCAGATGAGTGACTTGTACGATTTTTCTATTTCATTCTTTCGAAGTCCGAGGTGTTACAATATCTCCCCCTTGGGAACATTCATCCTCGGAAAAGAGCACACTAAGCAGAATAGGGGTAGGAAGCATCTAACAACCCAACTCAAGCACCCAACAAGCAGTAAACATAACTCAACATATCAACTTAAAGAGTACTTTACAAGAGTTAGTACCTTGGTCTAGAATTGTTTCGGAAGGAAAGAGATGAGGGTATCTCTTCTTCATGTCCTCCTCAGCTTCCCAAGTATCTTCCTCAACAAATAGATTCCTCCATAAGACTTGATTGATACAACTATCTTAGTTCTCAACTTGCGAACCTGACGATCCAAAATCTTAACGGGCATCTCATCATAAGATAGGTTGTCCTTGATACCAATATGTTTGATATACCTTGAGTTTACGGTATTTTTTATGCATTTCACTTAGAGTTTATGTGTGTCTTTAGCTATTTTCTTAATAGATATAATGTTTTTATGTAATCTTTTACAGGAAATTGGTTCAGAAGCGGTTGACAGAAAATGTACTGAAATGGTAGTAGCAGCAACTGATGAAGCCAACGTCGGACCGTAGGTCCAATGATGGCCCGTAGGTAATGCAACGTAGGTGAAGTTCAGGGAAGTCTGACCAAGTGTGGAACCACTGAGGCAAATGGCATCCCGTTGAGTGAATGACGGACCGTCATGCACATCCGTCGTTTTGATTAGAAAGTTTGAGTTCCAGTACCTGAACCATGGAGGTGACCTATGGACCATACGTCGACCCACGGTCTGTAGGTCCTGTCATCGGTCAAAACCGCATCCTAAACTATTTTTCCTTATTTTTCATTTCCTAGTTGGTTTAGGATTTAAATACTATAAATATTAGTTGTTATTTCCATTTTTGGGGGTTAGACAATATTGGAGACTTTTGTTTTGGTATTTTGGAATTATTTTTCAAACTCTTAGCAATTTAATTCCGGAAGTTGGTTTTATACAATTTGCACTTTGAGTTTCAATTCAAGATTTTGGTGTTCATCTATTCTAATTGTGAGTTCATGATTTCTTTTAACCTTAATATGAATTGTGAATTCTCAAAAATGAGTAGCTAAATCCATAACTAGGGTTGTGGGAACCATGAGCAATTAACAACGTATGACTAATAATTAAGTAATTCTTGAATAGTGTTTATGCATGTATTGTTAATCTTTTCATTTAAAAGTCTTTCTAGCAGTTCGCAACGTTAGAACTCGCCTCGTTCCTACTTGCCTTACCAAGGGGGTAATGAATGAGAAATGGATTAAACAACAGAGATTTAGTTAAGGATTTGTTGCTATCTAATAGTCTGACTTTAATCAGTTGACGTGAGGTTGAATACCCAACTCAATTGACACAATGACTAATCTAGGGTAAAGGTAAGGGTTAGTAAAGCACACACCCTTAGAGTTACCAAGTTGCGAGTAAAAGTTCCTACTTGGATTACCAATCACTTAGGGATACCTAACTTATCAGCCTTGCATGTAAAACACTATGACATGATTACTATTATAAGGAATACTGCGTTAAAAGTTTATGGGGAACACATATACCCTAGTTTCCATCTTATATTGATATCTCAAATTGTGAATCTTGCTTACTTGTTACTTAATCATTCAAACCAACAATCTGTTATTTTAGTTACAAAACCCCCTTGTTTACTTTTCTCAGAAATCGTTTGACTAAGAAGAGATAATTATGAGTTAAGTTTAAGTCTGAACCATATTCCTCATGGGATCAATGGGTTCTTTATTTGGCAACGACCGCTTATACTTCTTTCGGGAAGTGTAATTTGGGCGTATCAAATTTTGGTGCCGCTGCCGGGGAATTCAGCTTTTAGATTAAACTAACTATATTGTTGAACTTTAGTCAAGTGTTTCCTGATTTTACGTTTTTGTTTTATTTTTGTTTTCTACAAGTTTCAACTCTAGTGTATTCCAAGTACACGGAGTCAAGAAAATCCCCTGACGCCCTATGATCCAGAATTAAGGAAAACTTTGAGAAGAATGGTTGGACGAGGTGTAAATCTTGGGGTACAAAATGATCCTATCGGAGAGGGTCAAGAGGATGGAGCTGGTGTTCTACCTCCTGGAGTTGTGAATGTTCCCGCTCAGGTTCATGGTGGTCATCTAATCAAAAATGCAGAAAGGGTGCAAAATCCGCCAGCACCAAGGGTCTGTGATAACTACAAGGTTGACTACGACCAGGTTGGACCAACTGGGCCTATTGTTCTACCTCCACTACCTCCGGGACATATATTTGTGGTAACCATCAGACTTATGCAAATGCTTACAGTAAGAGGGCTGTTTGCTGGGTTATCTTCGGAAGATCCATACGCTCACATGGCTAAATTGACAAGTGTCTGTAAGAGTAGTGTGGGACGACCGGACTTGGATATGAATATTATAGGTTTGAGAGTATTCCCACATTCATTGACTGGTGATGCTGCTGTGCGGTTTTCTGAGCTTCCATACAATTTGATATATACATGGGACCAACTACATAAGGTGTTCATAGTGAGGTACTTTCCGCTGTCTAAGAAGTTTAATTACAAAGATAAATTGAATAATTTCACGGCACTACCTGGAGAATCGGTAAGCAGTTCATGGGATAGGTTCACTGGATTTATGAGGAGTGTTTCGAATCACCGCATAGATGATGAGTCACTCAAGGAGTACTTCTACAAAGGACAGGATGACAATGGAAAGGCTGTGTTAGATAGTATTGCTGGAGGATCATATGGTGAGTGCACTTTTGAGAAGATTGTTGAAAAACTTGAGAGGATTTCCCATAACAATAAAGCATGGAGCACTAGGAAGGCAAATACTGGTAGAAGCACGTTTGTTGTCCAAACTGCACCAAGTCAATCAAATGATAACATTCATGAAGAGATGGCTCAAATGAGGACAGAAATTGGCTTGGTACTAAAGCATGTGAGTGGAAGTGTAGAAAAAGTGAATGCGGTACATTATCTAACTAGAACTCCACCACAACCAGCTGAGGAGTATTACTATGAAAAGGATGCGAATTTATTTAATGATCAGACAGGGGGTTTCCGAACAAACGCCCAAGGTTCCTACTCAGATAATTCGCGCCAAGGTCAAGGAAACCAAGGTCGGAACTATGGAAACTACAATCGTGATGGAAACTATGTCCGAGATGGGAACTACAATCATGATAACAATTACAACCAGAAAAATTATGGAAACAAGAATGAGAAGGTTGGGCCCTACATTCCCCCTGGTAATAGAGAGGCTGGTATAAGCATGACTCGCATTGAGGATATGATGCAAAAGATAATGAAGAGATTTTATTCGACAAATGAGAATGTGAAGGAGATGAGAAATGATTTATCTAGAATTGGTCAGAAAATTGATGCCCATGCAGTGTCGATCAAGCAACTTAAGCAACAGTTTAGTCAGTTGTCCGCTACTATGAACCCACGCTAGCCTGGCAGACTTCCTAGCAACACCATCTAGAGTCTGAAAAATGATGGGCATTGTATTACAGTCATGACTCATGGAGGAAAGCAGACTATTGATCCCCCCTCATGCCGTCTGAGGTTGAAAGAGTGATAGAAAAACATGAGGACGAGAATGATGTTACTGAAATTCTGAAAGATGATACAGAAAAGGAAGTTGAGGTGACCCAAAAAGTTATTCCCATGCCTAGACCTCCACCTCCATTTCCACAAAGGTTGGTGAAAAAGATTGAACAGGGAAAATATCACAGGTTCATAGCTATATTGAAGCAACTATCCATAAATGTCCCGTTGATAGAATCTTTGGAACAGATACCTGGGTATGCAAAATTCATGAAGGACTTGGTGACCAAAAAGAGGGCAGTTAGTTTTGAGAATGAAGAGAGGCTGCAACATTGTAGTGCTATTGCTACTAGGTCACTTGTGCAAAAGAAAGAGGATCCTAGAGCTTTCACTATTCCTTGTACCATTGGGATTTTAAACTTTGTGAAATCTTTGTGTGATTTGGGTGCCAGCATTAATTTGATGCCATTGTCCATTTATAAGAAGTTGGATTTAGGAGCTCCAAAGCCGACTGCAATGCATTTACTTACGGCCGATAGAACTGTGAAGAGGCCCATTGGATTGCTCCAAGATGTCCTTGTGAAAGTGGAGTCATTCATCTTTCTAGCGGACTTTGTGATACTTGATTGTGAGGTTGATTTTGAGGTTTCCATCATCTTAGGGAGACCATTTCTTGCTACTGGGCGTGCCCTGGTCGATATGGAGAGAGGGTAAATGAAGTTTTGATTAAATAATGAGGAGGTAACTTTTAACATCTTTAGGTCTGTGAAGCATGAAAGTTATCTTAAGTCGGTATCGGTGGTAAATCGTATTATGGAGCGAGAATCTGAAGTGTCTAATAAATAGAGGTTAGGTGTTGATGCACTAGCAGCGGTAATGATAAATTTTGACAGTGATGGTATTGATGACTATGATGAGCTAGTTGCTGCACTTGATAGGTTCGAGTTCCGCTTCAAACCAAAATGGTTGGAATTAGACATGAAGAATCGGGACACCCCACCTGCAAAACCGTCTGTTGATGAGCCTCCAAAACTGGAACTTAAGGTTCTTCCATCTCACTTGCGGTATGTATTCCTGGGACAAAATAGCACCTTGCCCGTTATTATTGCTGCTGACTTGAGTGAAGGGCAAATAGAGGCTTTGATATCGGTGTTGAAGCTGTTTAAGAAGGCTATAGGATGGACTATTGCGGACATTATTGGGATTCCGCCGGGCATTTTTTCTCACAAAATCCAACTCATGCCGGACAGTAAGCCAAGTATTGAGCATCAAATAGACTAAATCCCCCTATGCAAGAGGTTGTGAAAAAGGAGATCATTAAGTGGTTAGATTCTAAAGTTATATATCCTATTGCCGATAGTAGTTGGGTTTGCCCAGTTCAGTGTGTGCCAAGGAAATGAGGAATCACTATGGTTCCCAATGCTAAAAATGAGCTTGTTCCAATGAGGCCGGTGACTGGTTGGAGAGTGTGTATGGACTACCGCAAGTTAAATGCATGGACTGAAAAAGACCATTTCCCAATACCGTTAATGGATCAGATACTAGATCGCCTTGCTGGTAAAGGGTTGATATTGTTTTCTAGATGGGTATTCAGGCTACAATCAAATCTCCTTAGCTCCGAAGGACCAAGAGAAAACCACCTTCACTTGTCCTTATGGGACTTTTGCCTTCAAAAAGATGCCATTTGGGTTATGTAATGCTCCAGCGACTTTCCAGCATTGTATGATGTCGATATTTTCAGATATGGTGGAGGACACGATAGAGGTATTTATGGATGATTTCTCTGTTGTAGGTGACTCGTTCGATGATTGTTTGGTACATTTGGCTGAGGTACTAAAATGGTGTGAAGAGTGCAATTTTGTGCTCAACTGGAAAAAGTACCACTTCATGGTAAAATAGGGTATAGTTCTGGGTCATCGTATTTCGCAGAAAGGTATTGAGGTTGATAGAGCTAAAGTTGAGGTAATAGAAAAGCTTCCACAACCCATCTTTGTCAAAGGATTTCGAAGTTTTCTTGGACATGCATGTTTCTACCGGAGGTTCATAAAAGATTTCTCTAAAATTGCACACCCATTGTGCAAGCTACTCGAAAGTGAGTGTAAGTTTGATTTTGATAATTCTTCTCTGAGAGCATTTGGAAAGTTGAAAGAAAATTTAACTTCGGCACCTATCATTATTTCACTGGATTGGGGGCAACCGTTTGAAGTGATGTGTGATGCGAGTGGGGTAGAACTATTTTATTATCTTGTATGATGAATGCTAAGTGGATTGTATGGGGCCTTTTGGGGTTTTATACGCTTTATTACACCTAGGGGATACCTTGGGTCATGACACCTCCTCTAGATGTGCCGGATATTGATACCTGAGTTATTCATTCTTCTATCGAGCCACGAGACTACAGTTCCTCATAGACATAGTTTGATGGGGGAATTTTCACCCATTTCATTCTCGTACTTTTATTTTAGCATTGAGGAAACGGTGAAAGTCTTTTGGGGGGTGTTGATGATTCTGAGATTTTGACTAATTTGAGGCCTTTTAGTTCAACAAATAGCGTTCTCAACGCCTATTTATGTTCTTATCTGATGATATTTTGATGTTTTGCACCTATGAAGGCTAAATGACAAGGAAAGGATAAATCTATAAAGAAGAGGTCAAAAACGTTGAAAAGAGTAAAATCTTCCAGTTGAGGATCACCTAATACAGTGGGTGGATCGCCCAATGGGTTTGGACCTCGCCTAAAGTGATAGTATTCACTTATGAAAATATTTAAGGCAAGTCAGCGAAGTAAAGTGAAAAAGGTGATTCACCGAAGCAGTTGGGTGAGGTAAAAATCCTATCGCCTACAGTCACGGAAGGCTGGACCAAACTGAAGGCTAAAATAGGCACAAAGTGGCTATCGGCGATTCGCCAAACATGAAAGGTAGATGATGATTCAGAGATTTCGACTCATTTAGGGCTTAATATTTAAAGAATTAGTGTCCTCAATGCCTATTTTATGCTCATAACTGATGTTAAAATGTTAATTTGTAGAAATGAAGGCAAAAGAGCAAGGCAAGGACATTACGAGGCCAAAAGGAGCGAAAAGGCTGAAAAAGTTGAAGGAAAGCAAGGCTAGTACTCGCCAAAGCCACTCGGCGACTCACCAAGTGGATCTTCAGCTCGCCTAAAGTTCCAGTAGGCCAGCCCCTGGACAAAACCAACTTAGCGATAGCATAAGCATTTCGACGATGCCAATTTAGTTCTCCTAAAGTTACCGAAAAGAGATGATGAAAGGCCAAGCCAAGAAGGCGATTAAAGGGGGAACTCGGCGTATCGCCAACCAGGTCGGCTAAGCCCGACTTACTTCATCGAGTGACTCCGATGCTGAAATTCTGGAAACGTATAAATGCAATTTTGAAAACAAGAAAAGTAGTCCCCACATTGTCTAGTTCAGGGTTTTTGATCTTGAACATTCTAAGACATTTTTTACACTTTTTGAGTAGAGATTTAGGGTTTCTTTTAGCTTCAATTTGAGCATTTGAAAACTTGTGGATTATTGCCCAACCTGATGGAAAACTTCGTTTGTAACGATTTCTTGTTCTTTATTATGTTTCGCTAAAACCCCCATTCTTGGGGGTGTGATTATGTAGTTGAATGTTTCAATTATCTTACTGATTTTATTGTTGATTTGAAGTGTGTTCAATTAATAGTTTGTGTTTTAATTAAGGAATTGTAGTTGCAAATGCAATTCTAGTTTAGGACTCTATTCTTGCTCGAGAAAGAAGTATTAGAGTTAAAATTATTAGTTGATGATTGTAGTGATTGTGTTGTTACGAATTTAGCTTGAGAAAGTGGGTCTGAATGCAATCTTACAAATCTAGCCTGAAAAAGTAGATTGATTAAGGTATTGGACTGTAAATCTGTGTTTTTCTTGTCGAGGTTCGAAAGAACTCGCTCGATTCGTAATAGTTAATTGAGAAATGGCTATTGCACCCAAAGCCTAGCCTACCCACTAAGATTCAACGACTTTTAGTAAATAATAGTCACCCATTTTGCGAAATTGGCATTCAATTTATCACACTCCCAAGAAACCCTCTCTATTTGATCTCCCGATTCTTTGTAGTTGTTAATTTGTTACCCAAATCCCCCCATTTGAAATTAATTGTCAACACTTTGTTATGTAATTAATTGTTGCGAAAATGTCTACATCTACAAACGATTAGAACAACATTTCATTTCGTAATCAAATTCTTTACCGTATCACTCCCTGGGGGATCGACCCGAACTCTTAGTCGGGTTTATACTTGTTAGCGACCGCCTACATTTAGAATCAGATGAAGTGTAGTTGAGCGTTATCAAAAATGGTGCCGCTGCCGGGGAATAGCTTTTAGAATTCTTTTACTGAAGTTTAGTCGTGGAGAGAAGAAGTGGTTGAACCCAATATTCAACAAATGAAAGTACACAAGTTCAAAAGCCTAAAAGAAGAAAATGATCAAAGCAAAACTTAGCAGTTTCCAAAAATCACAGTTTCAATTCCATAGGCTCCACTATCTGTTTACATTGTTTAGATTGGTATGCACAATAAAGGATGTGTCCAGAAAATGAAAAGAAAACTTGATGAATTTGAATGGAAATAAATTAATTTATGAAATCTATAACTAACAACTACACCTGAACCTTCAGCTTCTACTCAATTGGTAAAGTAGCAGCCATGGTCACAAGGTCTGAACTAACAAAGTCCAAGACAGAGTTGATTGATTAATTGAGGGTTTAGCTCAAGAATTGAACAGTCACTAAATTATTGCAACTCCTCTCAATTCATGTGTCCAATTACATAGTACAATCCCTCACATGGTAAATTTTCATTGTTGATTTCGATTGTTCGGTCCTTTTTGAATGCATGTTTAATTCTTAGTCAATTTGACTTGACGGATAAATTTTTATTTGGGACAAAAATATAAACATCATGGCTATACAAAATAAGAGTTGATGCTTTTCCGATTTCTGGTGCGGATAGTTGAAACAAAATTCATTATTTTCCTCCGAATAATTAATCCATAGAGCACAAATAGTCGGTGGATAGAATATCTACCAGTATATTGTTAGCATACATTATTTTTTTATTTTGCAAATCTAAGCATGTAATTACTTTTTTAAATCACAAATACCAAATTATTACTATCAATTCACTCTTTCGGTGTTTTTGGTACAAAGGAAAATGTTTTTCATGGAAAACAAGTTGATTTCTGACTTATTTTCTCATGTTTGGTTGGTGAGTAAAAATTATTTTTTGAAAAATATTTTTAAGTATTTGGTTTGAGAATAAAAAAACATTTTTAAGAAATCATCTTTTTATTTTGACCAAAGAGCAGAAATAATTTTTTTACCCAAAAATCAACCTCGATATTCGATCTAGGACATGACCTCGATAATCGATCTAGGACATGACCTCAATACGCGGACTAGAAAATAACCCCGACGACAGATCTGAAATCCGACCCTAAGATCTGACCCAGGAAATGACCCCGACATTCTATCTGAGACCCGACATTAGAATTGGGACCGAATATCCGAATCAGGACCTGACCCCGACACCGAACTTGAACACGATCCATCAATCTAGGTTTTGACTTCGACAGTTGAATCGAGACTCGATGTTCAAATCATAGTCCAACCACGACAACCAACAATCGATGCGAGACCCAAGATTCAATATTTAAATCGGAATTTTGACCCAACTTTTGAATCGGGATCCAACCACACCCGACTGGGGTCCTAACTTTTAAGAAAATTAAATTTTTAATTTCTTTTGTGTGTGGGGGAAGGGGTGGGGGGCTGAAAGGGGTGTCGGGGGTAGGGGGTAAAAAGTTAAAAAATAAAAAATTTGAAAATATTTTTCAAAAAAAAACTTTAAACAATTTTTTTGGAGGGAAGGGGGGGGATGGTAGGGGGTCATGGTGGGGTAGACTAGGGTAAAAATAAAAATTTGAAAATATTTTTTCAAAAACAAACTTTAAATAATTTTTTTGGAGGGGTGAGGGTGGTGGGGCTAGTAGGGGGTTGGGGTAGGTGTGGATTAAAGAAAATGAAAATTTTAAAATTTTAAATTTTTTCAAAAACAAACTTTGAAATTTTATTTGTGGGGGCGGGGGTGAGGGTAGTCAAGGGTTTGGAGGGGGAGTAAAATAACAAAAAAATTAAAAATTTGAACTATTTTTCAAAAATAAAAATTCAAGTTTTTAATTTTTTTTTGGTTGGAGGGAGGGGCTGGTATGGGGTAGGGGACGGGGTATGAACAAAATAAATTGATTTTTTTTAAAAGAAGAAATTTTCAAAAATTTATTTTATTTTTTGAATGGAGAGGGTCAAAATACGAGGTGGGGTAAGAAAAAAAGTAATTTTAGGTTACAGAGAGTTTTGAAAAATGTTTTCCTTAATTTTTTGAAGGTAAGTCATTTTACTTAAATTTAAGGAAAATTAGTTGATTCGAAAAATATTTTTCAAATCATTTAAGGTAACCAAACATGAGAAAATTGTAAAATATTTCCAGAAAATATTTTCCTTCATTCCAAACACACCTTCTATCACTAGTCATGGTATAATTAAAACTTGAAAGTCTTCCATGTGATATTTGAAGTAAAAATCAAAGGACTATTGAGATTTGAATAATGAGAGAAAATAAATCATAGATATGAGATCACTATATTCGAAATCATAAGAAAAATAAGAATTTTTAATTGTTACCTTACTTAAAAATTAAAACTTCAGCAAAAAATTAGTTGGCTGCGAATGTCGCAAACATGAGTAATTTGTTCCTGTAATTACATGAAGGATAAAATTAGTCTTTACTCCACCTTTAAATCAGGAATTATGGAGGAAATGAAAAAAATAAAACTGCACAGATGCAACTATAAGTAAATTGAAGGTAACAATGAACAACCTATTTATTTTTAAAAATAGAAACAAAGAAAATCAGAAATATAAGAAAAAAAATTAGAACTAAAACAATCCACAGTAAAAATGCAACATAAAACACTTGAGAAAAAACTATATCAAAATAGAGATCGATTTGATCTGATCAGTTGTGATGATAAGAGAGATTAGAAGGCTACAGGGAAGAGAACATCCAAGCTACTCGGCAAATAAAACAAAAAATATGAAGAAAACTTGAAAAGACAAAAAGAAAGCAGAAGACGAAAGAGAAAGAAGAATAGCAAATTTAGAAAAAGTAATCTATTTTTAAAAAAATTTATATTGGGTTCATAGGTTCTTAGATTGTAAGTTTTTCTTTTCTATTTTGTGTCAATCTATAATATGTAATGTAAAATAAAATAGCTTTCATGTTGAAGCACAAACACCTCACTCTTTTAAAATAGATTTAAGTTCATTATAACAAAAACTTCAATGGTACAACAATAATCCTCTTGACACAATTGTCTCCTCTGAGATATAACAATCGACAATGTATTTGACTCAAACTTACTCTGATAAGTTATTGAGTCTAGAACTACAAATAACACCTTTTGATCAATAAGCTAAACTCTCTTTTTCATAACAATATTAACCTCACCTTTTTGTTCATTTTACAATGTTTTTCTTACACCATCGCAAGATAGAACACCACATATTTTAAAGGTGTGAGAAACCTTCCACGAAATATATTATGAGTTAGAGGGGTAATAAAATAAATAAACAATACTAATTTAGCGTACATGCACTGTACGTGTGCATCACGTCAGTATAAAAATTACATACAAGAAGAATGAAATATATATTATTGCGATTAAAGTTATAATATATACAATATTGTATTCATGTAAAAGGATCAAAATTGTCTTAATAGTGAAATTAAGATTTAAACGATAATAGTAAAGTTATCATAGCGGCCATGACGATAATTTGTTTATCTTTGAACACTCCATTCTCACTTCTCTGCCAAACCTTTAATTATTGACATTAATGTTGTGTAACGACATGTTCCATTGCTATTCAAAAGACATCATATTTTGGGATCTCAAAATTTATTAAAATACGTTGTCGAATTAATTAGGGGTGACGTGATATTTTTTTTGGAATTTGAGACTGATCTGAGCTGACGTCACTTCGCTACAGCGGGAATTTTCCCGCTATAGTGCCATTGTTTTAGCGGTCAGCAGATCGCTATAATGAGACTAACGGGACCAGAAACTAGACAAAGCAAAATCTATATTTGGAATCCTTTTCTTTAGTAGGAAAATGGACGAGGTTCTCTCTAAAGACTTTCTTAGGCTACTCCAATGCTGGAAAACAATAGAGAGGAAAGATGCGAATTGGGTAAAAATCCATTGATTTCTAGCCTACTTCTATCAAAATTCGCCTCTATGGAGTCAGATGTTCGTGTTCTAACTCTACAACAGTTGCTTGGCATCTAAGTAGGCTAGGCTGAACTAGTATTTCGATCTAAATATATAATATATGTATATTGGCGGGAGATTTCATGCTTAAGTCTTCGGGAATAGAGTCAAGATGGTTAAAATATTTTTGAAAAGTAACAATTTCCATGTATTATAATAATATTATGCTGACTTGCCTTTCCTTATTTTCCCTTTTTCTTGTTACAATAACAGTTTTGGATGTTATTATACCGCAGTCGAAGGTTAATTTTTTTTTTTGGTTTTTTGGTGTGTGTGTTCTGTTTAGAATTTGTATGTTAGCGATATACTGCGGTTCTTTTGATTCAACTAAGCAGGCCACTTTTGGTCTTCATGTTCGTGGGTCCTTGGCCAAAATCGAGGAGGTCAGTTGACCTGAGGGCCGCATTTGCAGGGCCCTGGCCGCGATCAAGGATATGGCGTTCGTGGAGGCTTCACCATGATCGTGAAATTCTGGGTCCCTCCTGACCGCATTTGTAGGGCCCTTTCCATGTTTGCAGGGGCTCACATTCACCGAGGGTCTTCCGTGTTCGCGAAGAGACGCGATGACTAGTCTTATTTAAAGACAAGTCGAAAACCAGCCTAAGCATCCAAAGTTGAATTGGCGATTTCTTGGTCGTTCCTTATTAGAATTGAGTGACTTGATGGCCCAATCATTCATATTTGTTGAGGCTACGTGGGTTGGTGATCAGAAGCTGTTGAAGAACCTTCATTTGAGGTGAATTTGGGTGCATTTGAGGCTGGCTTGGCTTGGTTTCTTGATTAATTTGCATGTTGTTGTTGTGGCTATTTTTGGGCCTCGTATTATGTTCAATTTTGGAACACAAATTTGAGGCGTAGTTGACCTCTTGAGGAGTCAATCTGGAAAATTTTGATGCGAGTCTCACAATTCCCATTGGACTCTAGAATTAGTCCATTTCCTATTTATGTGTTTTTAGTGTACTAACGATCGTACATAGGTTGTGATCCTATTTTTGATAGTGTGGTAGTGTTTGGAGGTCGTTCGGAAAGGAAAAGTTCTGGTCTTGTGATTTGGAGCCTGCGCAGTCGGCCTACAAGTAGGCTATGACTTCCTTTCAATTTAGATTGCACATGAATGTGTGAATTCATGATGATTAGTGTGAATTGGGGGCGGGTACCTAGTTATTCCTTCTTTTCATTTTAGAAACAATGTTTTAGGATTGATCTAAGTTATTTCAGGTGTAGTACCATGCTAGTTTGGGTTGTTTGTGTAATGCATGTTGTGTGAATTACTTTTGTTTTACCTTCTTACTGAAGCATGTACAACCTTAGTCTAGGATAGACTAGTGATGCCTTAGAATCTCAACCCTTGCGGTTTTATCATGTCTCCGATGTCGTTTCGGATGGACTAGGTCCTTGTAGACTTGAATAGAAGACTTTAGTCTCATAGTATGAGCCTTCGTCTAAGTATTTGCGCAGCTTGTTACACCTTCTATCTTTTCTCCCTGTCTCTGCATCTCCGATGCATTAATGGAGGTTGTGTACTTTCTCAAGGATGGAGTATTTCAGGCTTGGAGCCTTTTATGATTCTTTGGGAGTGGACGTCGATCCAAAATGGCTTGGAGCCTACTAAAGATCCTCTATGGAGTCGATATGCCACCGGTTCACTCTCGCTAGCTGGGCAGCTAATGCCTGTGGGAGTGGACTGGCTGGCTGGGTAGCCTTGATATCTGAGATCCTCTATAGAGTCGACATGACCCCAGGTCACTTTTTCTACCTTGGAGGCTTACGCCTCTTGGAGTTGACTGTCTGGCTGGGCAGCCTAGATCAGTTGTCACTCTTGCTAGCTGGGCTAGAAATTGACTGGTTTCTTAGTTGGTGGTAACTTGGGTTGGCATCCCAGCTGATGTTCTTGTGTTTGGATTTGCGTTACTTTTCATTATTGTATTCTTAGCTGTTTTGTGTACCTATCCGGCTTGTAGGTGTCCGTTCAAGTTTTATTTAAACTTACGCACGAGTGTACCTTCTGGATTATGGGTCCAGTTAGGTTAGTTTAGTTGTACTTAGATTTACTTTAACTATGCTCGTGATCTTTATTTCTTTTCCCACTTTGACCTTTGTTTTTTCTAATTCTCTATTTTCAGATTGTTTTTACCTTTCTTGCTAAGTCGGCTTATGAAGCCTACTAATTACCCCTATTTTGGTACTTATGCTACACTCTACATCTTTTTCGTGATGCAAGTCCTAGTACCATCTACCAACGGTAATCGTTCATTCCATCTTTTGTAGCTTGTGGATATCAGAGACAAGGGTGAACACTTGGCATTCTGGACCAGCCTATCTCCTTATGTACTTGTGTTAGCTAGTCTATTTCCATTGAGACAGCTTGTCGTTGTTCACTTTTGGGATTTGGGTTACGGGTTGACTTACCTTCTAGTGGGTTATATTAGGTGCTGGGTTACGGGTTGGCTTACCTACTAGTGGGTTATAGTAGGTGACATTATGATTCGAGGGATCAGGTCGTGACAAGTTGGTATCAGAGCTCCAAGTTCATCTGTCACACTTATTCAGAGCTAATACCTAGTAGAGTCCTACGGATCGGTGTGATGACATTTGTTTCTTATCTTTGGGAGGCTACATAGTGTCTTTAGGAATACTTCTCTCTTGTATCGCTTTCGTGAAGTGTGAGTGTTATTCGTTTCTTGAAAACTCACTTGTTTCACTCTTTTCGCATGATAGCTCGTATGCGCTACGCGGCATTGCGGGATAGGGGTCAACCTCCCTTGCCTGGTAGGGGTGCAGCACCACTCCCGAATAGAAGACGGGGTCTAGAGCCTTTAGCAGACCCTCTAGCAGCCCGTCTTCCAGCTCATCCACCACTTGTACTGGCTATGGTGCTAGATCTTCAGGCAATCATTGCCTAACTTTTGACAGTGCTTGGGCGCATGCAACAAGCCCCAACAGCTACACCAGCACTAATACTAGTACCATTAGAGGAGCAGAAGATGATCAGAGTGTTCTTGAGAATTTTACCTCTGAGGTTTTTTGGGGCTTTGTGTGAGGATGCCTTCGAGTTTCTGACTACTTTTTGGTAGCGGCTTCATACATTGAGTCTTATGGAGTTGAGAGGAGCTGACT
This sequence comes from Solanum etuberosum, assembly GCA_029582245.1. NCBI lineage: Eukaryota > Viridiplantae > Streptophyta > Magnoliopsida > Solanales > Solanaceae > Solanum > Solanum etuberosum. Next base: position 20,101 of record JAJONR010003006.1, on the reverse strand, counting down.
TTATTGCTTATTAACTAGATGGGCTAGCCAGGCAATAGTGGCATACCGTTATTAAGAGCAGACCAGCTTGGTATCCTCCGAGCAACTTAACTGAGTTTTCTGAGGCCTTCTTGGCCAGGTTCATCCCTTACAGTGTTAGAGACCACCTCCGGGATAAGTTCTCTAGGTTGGAGCAGGGTTCTATGACCGTATCGGAGTATTAACTAAGGTTTTACGAGCTCTCATGTCTTGCTACTATGATTCTACCTACTAAGGAGGAGAGATTATGTATTTTTCTCGTGGGTTGGGGCTTCCGCTGTGCACTGAGACTTAGTCTATGTTCTCAATAGGTCGTCCCTTTCTAGATGTTGTTTACCACGCCGTCACTATTAAGCAACTTTGTCATGAGTCCCAAGGGGGCAGTGACAAGAGAGCTAGATATGAGGGCAGCTACAACGGCTCTCGTTCTAGGTTTAGAGATGCACATGATAGGACTCGAAAACATTTTCATCAGGGTCAGCCCATTCGGCCTATTCAGACCTCATTGTAGTTTTCAGAGGGTGACTGATGTAGACAGAGTGAGGTTGGCTCCAGTTAGAGTAACAAAATCCAGTCTTATGCTTCAGGCCCTTCGATTCGCGCACCGGGAATGAGCTCCAGACCGGAATTCTCTGGTGGAGGAGTCGGGGTTGGCGGTTGACGGAACCACCCTTCACCCGATGGAGGAGAGTAAAACTATCTGTCTCTCATATGGGTTTCATAATTATAGGAATTAGTTCTCTAACCGATACGGGACTTAATGGAGCCTTTTTACACATAATCTCTCATGGATTTATTGGTGCTGCACTTTTTTTCTTGGCGAGTATGACCTTTTCAGGAAGAATATAAATAAAGCAAGATTTCGACCAGGCACGTCTCGAAGGAGCATCTTCAAGGAGAAGATCATTTCTAGGTTGCTTTGATTGCAGCGAGTTTGGACACTTGGCTAGAGATTTCCCTTTGGATAGGCGGATTGCTAAAGCTCCACAAGCATCCCCACAAGCACTACCAATTACACCGATAGCATCTCTAGCTAGGGGTCGAGGTTAGGGTCAGAACCATTGCAGTGGATAGTATGGTGTTCAGGGTGGTCCTCGGGGAGGCAGGTTAGACTGTAGGAATGATGGCCAGGGAAGAGGCAGACAGGCCATTTTTATGTAGCTCTAGCGAGAGCGGAGGCTGAGGTATCTGATGATGTGACCACACGTACGATTCTTTTATACCATCATCCCGCCTCGAATTTATTTGATCTGCACTCTACCTATTCTTATTTGTCTATGTATTATGCTTCTCATTTCGGTATGAGTTATGAGCCCATGGCAGCACCATTGTATATGTCGACCCTTCATGTGTGAGTCTTTACTAGTGGATCATGTGTTTCGATCTTGCTTAGGTAATATCAAAGGGTGTGACACCGAGCTGACCTCATTTTGTTAGATATGCTTGATTTTGATGTGATTATAGGCATGAACTGGTTATCCCCCTACTATGCCCTTTTAGATTTCTTCTATAAGATTGTTACCTTAGCAATACCTGGTATTCCCCTAGTGGTGTGGTAGGGTTCCATTAGTAGCACATCCGTTGGAGTTATATCTTTTATTTAGGCTCGGAGGCTAGTGGTTAGCGGGTGTTTGTCTTATTTGGCTTATGTGCGTTTTGTGAGTAGGGAGGTCCCTCATGTGGAGTCAGTTCCAATTCTCTGTGATTTTGTATATGTGTTTCTTATTGACCTACTTGGCCTTCCCTAGAGCGTGATATTGACTTTTCTATTGAGCTTGAGCTGGGTACTCGGCCTATATCTGTTCGACCATATTGGGTAGCTCTTGCAAAGCTCGAAGAACTTAGTGTTAAGCTTCAGGATCTATTGGGTAAGGGATTTATCAAGCCAAGTGTATCACCTTGGGGCGCTCCCGTTCTGTTTATTAAAAAGAAGGATGGTAAGATGCAAATGTGTATTAACTATAGGCAACTGAATAAGGTGATAGTGAAGAACCACTACCGCATGCCTATGATTAATAATTTGTTTGACTAGCTTTAGGGTGCTACAATGTTTTCAAAGATTGATCTGAGGTTTTCTTACCATCAATTGAGGATTAGGGTAAAGGACATCCCTAAGACCGCATTTAGCACTCGATATGGACACTATGAGTTTCTAGTGATGTATTTTGGGTTGATTAATTCCCTTGCCGCCTTCATGGACTTGATGACGCGGGTGTTCATGTCGTATCTTGATTTTTTCATCATTGTGTTCATAGATGACACTCTGGTATTCTCACAGAGCAGGAGTGATCATGAGCAACATCAGAGAATTGTGCTCCAAACTTTGAGAGATCTACGACTCTATGCCAGGTTCTCAAAGTGAGAGTTTTGGCTTGAGTCTGTAACATAATTGGGGCATTTAGAGTCCAAAGAGGGTATCATGGTAGATCCAACAAATATTGAGGCTATTCTTTATTGGCTAGTCCCATTTCAGTTACTGTTGTTCAGAGCTTTGTCGGATTAACAAGCTACTACAAACTGTTTATGGAGGGCATCTTCATCATTAAAACACTTCTGACCTGGTTAACTCGCCTTGATGTGCCTTTTGAGTGGTCTAAGTAGTGCGAGTTGAGCTTTCGAAAGCTCAAGGAGTTTCTGACTACTGCTCCCTTAGTGACTCTTCCAGTTGAGGGCGAAGGCTTCACGGTCTATTGTAACACATCTGGTGTTGGTTTGGGTTGTGAACTCATGCAACGAGGCAAGGTTATTGCTTATGCGTCGAGGTAGCTTATGCTCCATGAGCACAACTCCCCCTCCCATGACTTGGAGTTGGTGGAGGTACTTTTTGCGCTTAAGATCTTGAGTCACTACCTATATGGAGTTCATTGTGAGATTTACACTGATCTCTGAAGTCTTCAGTACATCATTAGCCACGAGGACCTTAATTCGAGGTAGCATCAATAGATTGACTTCTGAAGGATATGACATCTCTATACTCTATCCATCCAGGTACCACAAAGATGTATCATGATTCTAGGCACTATTTATGGTGGGGCGCTATGAGAAGAGATATTGTAGACTATGTATCTCGTTGCCTTAGTTTCCAGAGATTACCCATTCCAAATTGGAAGTGAGATCGTGTCATTATGGACTTTATGGAAGGTTTGCCTCGGACTTCTAGATGTGTTGATAGCCTATGGGTCATCATTGATTGATTGACTAAAGTAGCACACTTCATCCCTATTCAATCTTTATTCAGCGCCGAGAGATTAGCCCGTACCTACATTCCTGAGGTGGTTTGTCTACACGTTGTGCCAGTCTCCATTATATCAGATTAGGGTGCTTAGTTTACCTATAGTTTCAGGAGGAATTTTTAGGAAGAATTGGGCACTCGCATTGAACTTAGCATAACTTTCCACCCGCAAACTTATTGTCTGCCAGAGCGTACTATTCAAGTCATAGAGGAGATGTTGCGGGCTTGTGTCTTAGAGTTTGGAGGTCAGTGGGACCAGTTCTTGCCTTTGGGGAAGTTTTTGCACAACAACATCTACCATTATAGCATTTAGATAGCCTCGTTTGAGGCCATATATGGTAGACATTGTCGCCCATGAAGGGCGTGATTAGATTTGGGAGGTGGGGCAAGCTTATCCCTAAGTATATTGGGTCTTTTGAGATCTTCTGAACTGTTGGAGAGGTTGCATATGAGTTAGCTTTGCCCTTGATGTTCTCAGCTATTCACCCAGTTTTCCATGCTTCGATGCTGCATTAGTATGTTCCTGATAAGTCTCATGTGCTTCAGTATGATACAGTAGGGTTGGATGACCTCTTAAACCTTCGTGGAGGAGCCAATTGTCATTCTTGACAGAGATGTGCGACTTTTGCATCCTATAGACATTCCTATGGTTAAGGTCGTATGGAGGCATCGTCTAGTTATGGAGGATACCTGTGAGACCGAGCATGGTATGCGAGAGCAGTTTCTTGGCTAGTTTGAGGCTTCATGTACTTCTAGACTCTTACATTAATGGACAGAAGTCTTTTTTAGTAGTGGATGTTGTAATGACCTCGAGGTCATTTTTGTGTTTATGCCTCTTGTTTGTCATTTAGAACTTTTGTGTAGCAACCCAAAGTCATTTATGACTTGATGGGACTGACAGTTCGGTCACCTTGTCGTTCGTTTAGTTTTTATACTAGTTTTAGTATTTTGGAGCTTTTGAACCTTTAACGGTCAGCTTTGAGAAAATGTTCTAGAAGATGACCTCAGAATCCAATTTTGGCTATTCAATCTGCTCCTAAAGGGTCGTTTTAGGCTACTAGCATGGTCAGTACGACTCTTGAGGCTTTTGGTGCGAGTCTGTACGATTAGAAATTTTAACTGTCACGACTCAATGGTACACCCTAGACGTAACATGGCATACAAGACCCCGAGAGGCCTCATATAAGCCACTTAGCTTTCATAACATAAGATAATAGAAAATATGGAATTTTTAAAACATTTCTACAGAATCAAAGTTTCATAACAAAAGCGGAAGTCTTTTACACTTTGTCTCAAAACCATCTAAAATATGAATATCTTGGGACACAACCCATACAATAATGTTCAAAACATAAAATGAAAGAACATAAGAGGAATGGTGGCCAAATCCTCGAATGATATGAGGAATCACCAATCTTCAAGCTTGCCTTCTACTAAGATCCTAGCCACGGGGATGAGAGTCGATATCGCCGGACCCTACATTTGGATAAGAAATGTAGGCAAAAGTATGAGTTAGTACAAACATGTACTAAATATGATAGCTTGCATAAACATCAACATAAGCATACGAGTTAGACAATACAACTCACAAGTATAATCAATGCACATAATCGAACATCTCAACATAAAAGGGATACTTCTTGAAGTAACCTCAAAACATACTTAGACAAAACATGGGAAATCTTCCCCTTGGTATTACTCATTATAGTAGGCAACCTTAAGCCATCATCCAAGCTCATCACCTATCATAACATGTGAATTTCATCTTAAAACATAATTACGATACTTCCTTGAAGTAACCTTGTTTCACCATACTATGCTAACTTGATGGAGAAGTAGTCCATCCTTAGTTGTTCACATTATCCATGGAAGGCACGTCATCTTGCCAATCCAAGCTAAGTCATCATCCATGGAAGAGTACTACTTTACTAATCCAAGCTAATCATGAAGAGGTCTCATATTACCAACTCAAGCTACCACTAACCTTTTGTATGTCTCTATGTTACACTATAAATATAGGCATAAGGGTTCATATTGTATGGACTTGAATACTTTGAAGAATAAGAAATACTGTCATATCTTGTCTCTATATTTTTCTTGTCTTCATCTTTATATTGTTCTTTTGTTCTTAAGTTTTACAACACGTTATAAGCTCGAATGTTCTACCATTGCAGGATTGAAGCAAAGTAAATAGAAGAAGGTAAAATAATTGTGTTTATTTTTCTCTCGGGAACAAGGTAAATTATTGTGGAATCTATTTTATATTTTACTTGTGAACAAGGTGAATGATTAATATAATTGTTACTGCACATTTTTTTCACCTATGACTATATATACTTTGTTTTGTATGTGAAACTTATTTTATATTTTATTTATGATTATGCTCATTGTTTTGGTTATTACATACACTTTTAATTTATTTTGTTTTGTGTGTGAAATATTTTGGGTTCAAATGGAAATTGAAAAAGGGATGGTGGTAGTGAGCAGTTTTATTTTAGTGTAATTATTTTTTTTTAGTGTCCAATTAATTCTTTAATTTATAACGGTAACTCACTAGCTTAATTATTGTGCACCAAACATAATATAATATAATAATGTATGTAATGCTCTGTTTTGACAAGTTTAAGATATTAGTACATACTTTGTTGAGAATATTTTTATTGTGTTTCTTTTGTTCTATATTTATTTGTGCATGTTAATTACAAAGTGATAATATTTAAGGCTCAATGGTGAGTCCTATTATATTTGGCTTATTAAGACATTGATTGTGGGTAAGACGGTGAATTTAAGTTTCACCGCACCAAGTGGGTAAAACATCGAGTTAAAGTCTCGGTGGACCATGATAATATGAAGTTGGGTTCAAGTCCCATTGATTTATTACCAAAGACATCTTTATATGGGTAAGACATTGGGTTTAAGTCCTAATGCACTATAATGATGATATGATGATGACTAACATAAAGTTGTATACTTTTGACTGAAAGTCATGAAATTTACCCAATTAATTTGCTCCATTCTCTTATGTGAATGTGGTAGTAGTGATTAATATGTCTAAAAAATGACAAGTGATTGAATGTATGAATATGAGTGTGGTAATATGTTAATGGTCATCATTGTGGTAATTAAAAGGAAGAACATTATGGGTTCTTAAGATAGTCCTTCAAATGTGAAGGTAATTTTGTCCATCAAAGTAGTATGAAAGGATATTGGGCACATTGTTTCTTAAGATGATCCTTCAAATGTGAAGGCAACTTTTATCCGTCAAAGTGGTATGAAAGTTACTGGTCACATTGTTGTTGGTGCAACCCGATTTGAAAAATTTTGTAAATCCTCCATCAAAATAAAGGAATACAAAGTGGAAGTACATTTGACCTCTTAAAATTATGTTGAGGTGAGTCACATAAATTTGATAATGCCAAAGCATGACAATGAGTTTCTAGTAAAAACTTATGGGGCATGTACAAATAGTTATGGCATATTTCTTGAAGAAAATGTGACTTGTATTCATATGGATAAGGACATGTTGTATGGTTGGATAAATGTCAAATCTCACCTCTACGGGAGGTTTGAGAGATTGAAAAGAAATATTTTGACATAAATGGTCATTTAGTCATATACTTTGAGTACTACACATATAAATTTGCCACTTAAATGTTTTGTCACTAGTCCATCACTAATATTTTTTATAGAAATGACCGAATATTTGTTAAATTTGTTGCGAAAATATTTTCTTTTAAAATCATTTGATTTATTTATTTTAAATCTAAACTGTTGAAATAAAATAAATTAGAATTATTAAATACCCCTAAAATGACCAACATTCACATAAAATAATTCTTAGACTGTTCAAAATATGTAGATAGCAAAATCTAAATCACATATTGTTGATGAAAAACTTGAAAAGCAATCTATTGTCACGACTCAAGGGTACCTTCTAGATGTAACATGGTGTATAGGACCCCGAGAGACCCCATACAAGCCACTTAGAATTTATAACATAAGAAATAGAACAAAAGAAGTAAAGACAAAATTTCAAGTCCAATAGTTTTAGAAAGGTAAGCGGAAGTTTAAAACACTTGTCTCATTAGCCATCTAGTACAATAGAATGAAATTGGGCCTAGCCCATACATCATGTACTAAACTAGAAATAAGAAAGAAAACTGAAACAATGAAAATTCGACCTCTTAGCATGAGGACTCACCAACGCTCGGGAACCTCGCAATCAACCACTAGCCGCGAAACTGAGAAACCTGACTGTTAGACCCTACATTTGGGATAATGTAGGAAAAAGTATGCGTTGGTACAAAAAAATGTACCAAGTATGATACTTACGCATAAATCATTTAAATCATGCTACAAGAGGACATTTCATAACATGCAATTGACCAAGCAAAAACATGACATAAAAGGATTCAAAAACATAAGTCATAAAACATGGTCAATGCAAGCTATCATCATTTAAAGCCTTTGAGTAGATGTGAGATACTTCTTGAAGTAACCTTAGTTCATTTATTAACTCTTTCCAATATTTGACATCATAAGAAGATATAGCTTCAAAATAATTTGATGGTTCATTATCGATAAGAAAAGTTTGAAAATCATTTCCATAAGAAGAATAATCTTTCCTAGGCCTTTTTCTCCTTTGCAGTTCCTCATTAGAAGTAATCTCATCATGTCATTCAACACGTGCATGGAATTTTTTATTAGACAATGGAAAAACATAATAAAAAAATTGACCATTTTTTGTCTCAATAAGAGTATTGCAATCAAGTAATCACTTTTCATAAAAAGAAATCGATATGTAACACTATGTTCAGAATAACCAATAAACATGCAATCAATAGTTTTAGAACCTAGTTTCATCTTTTTAAATTTAGGTAAAAGAGCATGAGGAAGATACCCCCACACTTTTAAATAATTCATGTTATTCATAAGGAGTTTTTCCATTTATTTTATGAGGAATCCTATTTTTTAAGTTACATGCACATAATATCGCTTCACCCCACAAATTATATCATGAACATTAGAACTAATTAACAAGGATTTCACCATTACCTTTAGAGTTATATATTTTTCCTTTCAGCTACTCCATTACACTCAGATGAATAAGGTGAGGTTAATTCACGAACGATTCGTTCTTTTTCACAGAAAATATTCAAAGATACAAATTCTCCACCTCTATCAGATCTTATTGTCTTGATTATTCTGCAGAGTTGATTTTCAAACTCAAATTTATAAGATATGAAACCATCAAATGCATCATCTTTATTTTTAAGCAAATGCAACTTAGTAAATCTGGAAAAAAAATCATCAATAAAGGTCACGTAATATCTTTTACCACATCCAGTCATTTTTTTTTCTAAATTACCTAAATCGTTGTCAATTAAAGATTGTAATTCAGTTTCTCTATTTACTGAAAAACACGACTTTATGAAATTTTAGCTCTAGCACATATTTCAGACTTATTAAAATTATTTGATTCTAAACCAGATATCAAACCAAGAAACTTGTAATGACCCTCTAGGTTATTATGTGTTTGTGCCCTCTGTTCAATGTTTAGAGAGTTCATATAGTGACCCTAAGTCATTTATGACTAGTTGAGACTGATAGTTCGGTTACATGGCCGTTCGTTTGATTTTTATACGAATTTCTGTGTTTAGAGCTTTTGAACCTTGAATGGTCATTTTCAATCAAAAGTTCAGGAAGATGACCTAAAAGTCCAATTTTGATGATTCCATCAACTTTGGAAGAGTCATATTTTGCCAGTAGAATGGTTGGCACGACTCTTGAGGCTTTCAGTGTGAGTTATGCAATTAGGAATTTTTACTTTCAAGTTAAGGCCTAAGTTTTTCCTTGGTCAATATTCTTGGTAAATATGCCTAGATGAGAATTCCATCAATGTGGTTAGCTCCGAAATGTCGTGTTTTTTCTAGAATGACCCCTTGTGCAGATCCAAAGGCTCCCGAGCTAATTCTATGTAATGACCCTTCTAGTCATTAGGTGTTTATGTCTTTTGTTCATCATTTAGAGCATTCATATAGTGAACTTTTTTGGGTTTTATGCAAATTTCTGTGTTTTAGAGCTTTGGAACCTTGAATGGTATTTTTTAATCAAAAGTTTAGGAAGATGCCTCAGAATCATATTCTAACATTTTCATCATCTGATCGGCATGACTCCTGAGGCTTTCAGTGTGAGTCTCTGCGATTAGAAATTTTAAGTTCTAAGTTAAGGCCTTGGTTTGACCTTAGTCAACATTCTTGGTTAACATACTCGATTGAGATTTCCATTAACGCGGTTAGCTCTAGAATGTCGAGTTTGGTCTAGAACGACCCTTCATGAAGATCTCGAGGTGTTAGGCCAATTCTGATCCCCTTGTGGATTTTGAATTAAAATAGAGTTTGGGGTGGGATACACATTTTTCTTAGATGACCTTGTGTGAGAATTTTTACATCTTCGTTAGGTGTAGAATATTGAATTTAGTAGGGTTGAATATCTCGTTTGTGTGCACATGGTTCCAAACTAATTTAGAACACCCTATCGGAGATTTGAACTTACCAAATCCAGTTGTTGTGCATCAGCTGGTGTAAGGTGATTTACCCTTCGCGTTCGCGGGCCCCTTAGCCACATTCTAGAAGGCCTGACCCTTGGCACTTCCCGACCGTGAGGCCTTTGGCCGTAATAGCGAGTAAGGGTTGAACTTATTTGGTCATCGTTACCATGGATTTGGCCTCCGCGATCGCGATGGTCAGCTTCTTAGTGAGCCGTGATCGTTACCCTCCTTCTCGCGATTGCAATGACAAGTTTAGTCTAGTCTTTTATATATAGACCAAACACGATTTCAGCTTTGTGTGGAAACTTCAAAGGGTGATATCTCTAGTTTTAGCTTGGAATTGGGTGGTTCGAAGACTTGTGCGTCCGAAATTGTAGGGGTTTCTCTATGGAGTGATCGGAAATTGTTTGGTAGCCTCTATTTGAGATAAATTCATGTGTTAAGTTGACACTTAGATTATTTGTAGTTCTTAGTTGGTAAACTATTTGCATGTGATGATTGTCCGTTATTACAAGCCACTAATTGTGTTCCATTTTGGTACACAAGTTCAGGGTACTATTTAGGAACTTTTAACGGAGTCAATTCAAGAAATTTCATCAGCACAGTTAGCTCTAGAATGTCGAGCTTGGTCAAGAATGACCCTTCCTGCAAATCCAAAGTCTTTAGGCTAATTTTGATCCCCTTATGGATTTTTAATTAAAACAGAGTTTGGGATGGGACCCCCATTTTGCTGAGATGAACCTGTATGAGAATTTTGACTGCTCTATTGATTCTGGAATATCAAATTTGTAGGGTTGCAGATGTCATTTACATTTACTAGGTTCAGAACTAATTTAGAACACCCCATCGGAGATTTGAACTTGCCAAAACCAGTTGATGTGCAACAGCAGGTGCATTGTGGTTTACCCTTCCTATTCACGAGCCCCCTAGCCACGTTCTCAAAGGCCTGACCCTTGGTGCTTGTTGACGGTGAGGCCTTTGGCCGCAATCGAGATTAAGGGTTGACGTTATTTAGCCTAGTATTTTAAATATAGACCAGACACGATTTCAAATTTTTGTGGAAACTTAAAAGGGTGATATCTCTCATTTTAGTTTGGATTGGCTGATTCAAAGTCTTGTGAGTTCAAAATTGTAGGGGGCTTCTCTTTGGAGTGATCTGAAATTTTTGGGAAACCTCTATTTGTGGTAAATTCACATGTTAAGTTGAATGCCTTATCTTAATTGTGATTATTTGTTGGTAATTTATTTGCATGTGATGATTTTCTGCTATTCCGAGCCTCGAATTGTGTTCCATTTTGGAACACAAGTTTGGGGGTGGTACTATTTAAGAACTTCTGACGAAATCAATTCCAGAAATTCTAGCGCAGATCCCATGATTCTCGTTTAACTCAACATTTGGTCAGTTTTGGGTTTTATGTGTTCATAGTGTTGAAATGATTATTTGACGTTGTGATCCTACTTTTGATAGCCTGGCAGTGTTCTGAGACCCTTTAAAAAGGGAAAGCTCCAACATTGTGATTTAGAGTTCATGCTTTCAGTCTAAATCTAGTGTACGACTTTCCCTCTGTTAGATTGAGCTATATTTCATAAATTCATGTTAATTAGAGTGAATTGGGAGAGGGTACATAGTTTTTCTAATTTCCCTTCCTAGATACCATGTTTTAGGTTTAATCGGCTCTTCTTCAGGTTCAGTGCCATGCTAGTTGGGGATCATATGCTTAAATTCTATATTGTGAATTGACTTGTATGCTGTTATTTGTTATGTTGGAGCATGTGTGACGTTAGTCTAGTATTAGGCTAGTGTTGCCTTAGACTTGCAACTGTTGCAGCCATAAGGCCTTGTTTATTCTCCGTCGTCTTTTTGGATAGATAAGCTCCCCATAGACTGGAGTAGTAGAGTTGAGTTTGATAGAACGAGCCTTCATTTAGGCATCGTTTCAGCTTTGTCAAGCTACTATTAACTCTCCCTATTTTTATGGCCCCATTGAAATTCTAGAGGTTCCATGTTTTATTGGCGACTTGGGATTGGAGCCTTTTTTATTTGTTTGTGAGTGGACTTTGTTCCATTATGGTGCTTTGATCTATTGATGTCCTATGATGAGATCCTCCACGGAGTCAACACGCCCCCAGGTTTACTCTGGCTAGCTTGGCGGTTGATGCCCTGGGAGTTTACTTATTGGCTGGGCAGCCACGATTCGGTATAGTTACACCCCCAGATTCACTTTTTCTAGTTGGGTTGCTAACTCCATTTGAAGTTTACTAACTATCTAGGTGGGCCCATTTATCGGGTATTTCGGTTTGAGGCCCGACTTTTTTGTATTGAATATGTCTTGCGGTACTTCGTTGTTGTAGATTTAGCTTTTCTGTGTACCTGTTGGGCTTATGAGGGGTCTGTTCGGATTTTATATAAAATTGCGCACTAGTGTACCTTCTGGGCTAATGGGCTCCAGTTAGGTTTAGTTTAGTTGTACTTAGATATACTTTTGGTACGCTCGTGGGGTTCATTTTAAACTATACTTCTCTATTTCATTGTAGATTCTAACTTTTCGTATTGTCTTTAGGTTTCTTTCTTGTAACACCCCGGATTTAGAAAAGGGGAAAATCCTCACTTTGTATTCTACTAGGTGATCCGCCGAGACTACTTGGTGAACCGCCAAGTGGACCCTCCTCGCCCTTTAGCTTGGTCCCTATGGACAATCATTTTGTAAATTTGGGTGAGCCAGATCAGGCTAGCCGTTCCAGTCGGTGCCTCGCCAAAAGCTCCTCCCCATCGCCAAGTGGTCTGCCTCCTTGGATGACTTACTAGAAAATTAGGCGAGCCAAGGGCTCACTTGGTGAGTCGCCAAGTGCCCTTAGGCGAGCCTCAGCAAGCAAAACTTGTGAGTTTTAAGTTAGGGTCTTTTAGGTCTTTACGAATTTATTTTAATTCGATACTACGTCGTTTTAACTTACATCTAAGGACCTATATAAGCATCCTCCTCTCAAATTTCCCCAAATTAAGACCCATTCTCTTAAGATCTAAAAGAAATCCCAAAGTCTTCCTCTCAAATATTTCTCTCTCTAGAACTTGAAGAAGAAGAAAGAGTTCAAGCTATGGTCAAGGTCAAGTCTCCATTTATCAAGAATTTATGGGCTTTATAATCAAGGTATGATGGCTTTTAATCCATGGATTCCTTCCATCCATGGAGTGCTTAAGATTCCCCAATTGAGAAGATGAAATTTCCCAATTTGAGTTACGATTTCTTCCAATGTTGTGGGTATTGATGAATGTTGATCCAATTGAGTGGATTATGGTTGTTTATGATTGAATTTATAGAATTACATGTTTTTAGGCTGAAATTACATGTACCCATGCCTAACCCATGTCTAGAAAGATGAAATTGATGTAAATGAGTTTTATGCCATGAAATGAGAATTTGTGGGTTTAGATGTACTCAATCTAGGATTAATGAGATACATTAGAATTGATGCCTATATGATGAATTATGATATTGAATTGCTTGAGATTGAGAATATTGAATGACTATGAAATATAGTGCTTTTGAGAGCAAAGCTTATGTTGTCAATTATTGACTATTGATGTAATTGTTGTGGAAGGGATAGTTCCCACATGAATTGTTTATGTTATGCATGTGAAAGGTCATCTCACATTGAATGATTCTAGGTTGAAAGGATTGCTCACTTAAAATGAATCTAATGCTAATGATTAAAAAATTGATGAGGCTAGAGGTGATTACCCATGACCTCCAAATGTGATGGATATGAGGCGATTACTCGTATTCCATGAAGTAGAATTAAGAGGCGATTACCCTTATTCCTTCAATTTGAACAAGAGGAGACTCCCCATGACAAGAGGCGAATACCCATGTCACATGTTGTTTGATAGGAGGTGAATACCCATGATCCATATGTTAAGTTGGACTAGAGGCGAGTACCCATGATCCATATGTTAAGAAGGACTAGAGGCGAATACCCATGATCCTTTAAAGTAAGGAAAGATGTGATTCCCCATGTGTATGAAAGATAAGCTAGACTATGATATGTTGTATGATGAGCTTGGATTGTTGCGTGAGTTGCCTTCCATGATATGCATGACTAGAGGTGCATGACCCAAGTCTTGACGAAGGATAAGTTCAGGTTACTTCAAGAAGTATTCCTCCTTTGTTGATATGAACTATAATATGCATTGATTATGCTTTATGACTTATGTTGTTGTCTCTTATGTTTATGTTGGCTATAATATTTAGTACAAACATGTACTAACGCATACTCTTGCCTATATTTCTTAACCAAATGTAGGGTCCGACGATCTCGACTCTTATCCCTGTGGCTAGGATCTTAGTAGAGCAAGGCTTGAAGATTGGTGAGTCCTCATAGTATTCGAGGATATGGCCACCATTTCTCTTATGTTCTTTCATTTTATGTTTTGAACACTATTGTATGGGCTGTGTCCCAAGATATTCATGTTTTAGATGGTTTGAGACAAAGTGTATTAGACTTCCGCTTCGTTTTATAAAGACTTTGATGTTGTTGATAATATTTTAAACTTCCCCTCATTTCTATTATCTTATGTTATGAAAGATAAATTTCTTATATGAGGCCTCTCGGGGTCTTGTATGCCATGTTACGTCTAGGGTGTACCCCTGGGTCGTGACATTTCTTTGTCGAGCTATGATGCCTCCTAAGTACGTTTGTTTTTGAACTCATGGTGCACTATTTATCTGTTTTGTGATGCATGTCCTAGTACTAGCTACCAGTGGTGACCGTTCGTGCCAGCAATGGTTTGTAGAAAAAAGACGAGGGTGAGCACTTCACGTCTCCCTGACTTACTTCTTTTCTTCTAAGTATTATATAGATAGTCTTTTGCTTTATGAGAAAGAATGTTTTGGTCCACTTTTGGTATTGAACTCTTTTGATTAGCGCAACTCTGTATCCGTGACTTCCAGGTTCTGGGAGGTATCATTTTGTATATAAATTTGGTTGCCTTCTACTTCCATCTTCTTTTGTTGTTTTAGTATAGTTTCTGCTTATTTATACCCTTATACTCATTACTTGTCGTTCTGGGTTAGGTGTTGGCTTACCTACTGATGGGTTATAGTAGGTGCCATCATACCTCGTGGAATTGAGTCATGACAAGTTGGTATCAGAGCGCCAGGTTCGATGGTCTCACTTGTACATAGCTTCTTCCTAGTAGAGTCCTACAAATCTGTGTTGATACGTTTGTATCCTATCTTTAGGAGGTAACATGGTGTCTTTAGGAACTTCCTATATTTTTTATCACTTACATGAAATGTGTTTGTATTGGTTTCATGAATTCTCATTTATTTCACTATTTTTGAGGGATGAGTCGTATGTGCCGCACAACACCTCGAGGTAGGGGTCAATTTTTCTTTCGAGCTAGTGGTGCAGCCCAAGCCCTAGAGAGAAAGGGATCGAAAGCTAGCAATGGACCCTCTAGCAGCCTGGATTCCAATTCAGCTGACAGGAGTAGGGCCAGCCCAGCTGCCACCTGGGGCATCTATTGCTCCAAACCTTCAAGCGACATTTACACAGCTTCTACTGTGGTTGTGGCCATGTAGCAGGCCCTTGGTGCAACTGCAGCTGCACCAAGGTCACTAGGTCAGCCTACATAAGAGGCACCTCAGGTCCAGGTATGATGTAGTGTTCCCAGTGTGTGATTGCCGCCAAAGCTATGCCACTGGAGGAGTAAAATATGCTCAGGTTGTTCCTCAAACATTCACCTTCGAGGTTTTCAGGGGTTGTGGGTGAGGATGCTCATAAGTTTCTTACTACTTGTTGGGAGTGACTTCATACATTAAGCCCAATTGAGTAGAGAAGAGCTGACTTCACGGCTTATCAACTAGATGGGCCAGCCAGCCAGTACTGGCGTACCTTCATAGAGACAAGACAGTTAGGTCTCCACTGGTCACTTGGGTCGAGTTTTATGAGGCCTTTAAGTTCAGGTTCATCCCCTGTAGCATCAAAGATTCACTCTAGGATCAGTTCTGTAGGTTGAAAAAAGGCCTCATGACTGTGTTAGAGTATGAGGTGAGGTATCATGAGCTCTCCTACGATGCTACTTACTACGATCCTACCTACTAAGGAGGAGAGAGTTATGTGCGTTTTCCATGGTTTGAGACTTTATCTGTAGATTGAGACCAAGTCTAGAGTCTCCATGGTCCATTCCTTTCTAGGACATTGGGGGCAACGATAAGAGAGCTAGATATAAGGAAGTTACAGCGGGTTCTATTCAAGGTTAAGATACACTTATTATAGGACTGGACAACGGTTTCAGTAGGGTCAGTCAAAATTGCCTTTACAGGCCTCAATACAGGCTTTAAAGGGTGACCGATATAGTAAAATTGAGGTTGGCTCGAGTCAGAGTTGAGATAGGTATCAATCATATGCTTTAGGCTGTGGTGGCAAATCTTCTTGGAGGCGCTCATCTCCGGATTATTTTTGAATATAGAGAGCTTGATCATTGGGGCAGAGATTTCCCTATGCATAGGAGGATTGCTCCCGCTCCACATGAATCTCTACCATATCCAATAACAGTACATCCATCAAGAGGTCAAAGTAAGGGTTAGGACCATCGCGGTGGTTTTTAGGGTATTCGGGGTTGTCCCTAGGGAGGCTGGTCAGGTGGTAGGTCAACGGTCAGGGCAAAGGCAAACAGGGCAGCTTCTATGCAACTCCTGTATGGGCAGAGACTGAGGCATCGGATGATGTTATCACATGTACGATTCTCTTATGCCATCAGCCTGTCTCGTGTTTATTTAATCTAGGCTTTACCTTTTTATATGTGTCTTTTTATTACTCTTCTTGTTAAAGATTTAAGTCTAAGCGTTTAGCAGCGCTGTTACATGTGTCGACCCTTGTGGATGAGTTTTTTGTAGTGGATTAGGTTTTTGATCTTGCTAGGTGACTATCGAGGGGCGTGACACCCGCGCTGACCTTATACTACTTGATATTCTTGACTATGATGTAATTCTTGGCATAGACTGGTTATCCCCCTACCGTGCGATCATAGTTTGCTTCTCTAAAATCGTTACCTTAGCCATGCTTGGTATTCCCCTGGAGGTGTGGCAAGGCTCACATTGTAGCACACCAGTTGGAGTTATCTCTTTTGTTCGGGCTCGTAGACTAGTGCCTTGTAGGTTTTTGTCTTATTTGGACTATGTGCGCAATGTGAGTAGGGATGTCCCTCAAGTTCAGTCAGTTCCAATTGTCCGTGACTTTATGGATGTTTCTCCTACTGACCTACCTTGCCAACCCCTAGAGCATGATATTGTCTACCTTATTGATCTTCAGCTGGGTACAGAACCTATTTCTATTATGCCATAATGGATGGTTCATGCAGGGCTCAAGGAGCTCAGTGTTCATCTTTGGATTCTCTTGGGTAAGGAATTCATCAGACCTAGTGTATCACCTTGGGGCATTCCTATTGTCTCTTTTGAAGAACAAGGATGGTACGATGTGTATGTGTATTGATTATAGGCAGATGAATAAGGTGACAGGGAAGAACCATTATCGTATGCCTTAGATTGATGATCTAGTTGACCAACTTCGAGGTGCCGTAATGTTTTTTTAGATTGATCTGAGGTCCGGTTACCATCAGTTGAGGATTAGGGCAACGGACATCCCTAAGACCGCATTTAGGACTCGATATGACAACTATGATTTCCTTGTGATGTATTTTATGTTGACCAATGCCCTTGCCACCTTTATAGACTTCAAGTCATATCTTAATTTATTCGTCATAGTAATCATAGATGACATCTTTGTATACTAGCAGAGCAAGAGAGGCCTGGATCAACGTTTGAGCATTGTGCTCTAGACTTTGAGATATGAGAGACCTTATCCCAAGTTCTCAAAGTGTAAGTTTTTGCTTGAGTCTTTAGCATTCTTGGGGCATGTGATGTCCACGGATGGTATCTTGGTAGATCCCAAAAATATTGAGGCTATTTGTAATTGGGCTAGGACTATTTTGGTTACTAAGATTTAGAGCTTCATATGATAAACGGGCTACTACAGATGGTTTATAGTGGGCCACTCCACTATTGGAGCACCATTGACCTGGTTGACTCATCTTGATGTTCCTATTGAGTGGTCTTAAAAGGGTGAGTGGAGCTTTTGAAAGCTCAAGGAGTTGTTCACCACCGCCCCTATATTGGATCATCCCGTTGAGGAACAGGGCTTCACGGTATATTGTGACTTATCCGACATTGGTGTGGGTAGTGTATTAATTCAACGGGACTAGGTAATTGCATATTCATCAAGGCAACTTGTGTTGCATAAGCCCAACTACCCCACCCATGACTTGGATTTGCCGGTGGTAGTTTTCATGCTTAAGATCTTGAGGCACTACCTGATTTTAGGTTGTTGCGAGATCTACACTTTAATTGTGACTCATCCAACATTGGTTTGGGTTGTGTATTCATGCATCAGGACCAGGTTATTGCTTATGCGTCGAGGTAGCTTAAGTTGCATAAAAGAACATCCTATAATCGGTTATACTATCTGAAAACATAAGAGTAGTAGTACTTGCTAAAGCTAAAGGTTTTATCCCTCTCAAGACTTTAAGTTGGCAGTGGTAGTTTTCACGCTTAGGATTTTGAGGCACTACCAAAATTGAGTTTTTTGCGAGATCCACACTGATCACGCGAATCTTCACTACATTATGATCCAAAACGACCTTAATTCAAGGAAGCATCGATAGATTGAGCTTCTGAAGGACTATGACCTCTCTATTCTGTATCATCTGAGCATGATGAATGTGGTAGTGAACTCTCTTGAAGGCGGTTGGTATGGGTAGTCTAGCCTAACTGTCTTTTATGTTGTGGCCTTTACCTTTGGTTATTCAGTCTTTAGCTAATAAGATGATTTGATTGGTTATTTCAGACACTAGACATCCCTTAGACTATGTGGGAGTTTAGTCTTCCTTGCTTGATAGGATCCGTGGTCTTCAATTTGAGGATGAGACTTTGATGGCGCTTTGAGACCGAGTGTTAGTGGTGATGCTGGTCCGGCTACCTAAGATTCAAATGCGGTTTTGAGGTTTGATTACAGAATTTTTTCTCCGAAAGGTGGGGGATTGATCGACATGATACATTGTGAGGCCGATGATTCTGCATACTCTATCCATACGGGCAGCGCGAAGATGTATCTTTATTTGAGGTAGCACTATTATTGGAGGGACATGAGGAGAGATATTGTACACTATGCGTCTTCCTGCCTGTGATGCCAGTAGGTGAAGGCTAAGAATTTGAGACCTGGTAGTGTGTTTCAGAGATTACTGATTTTGGAGTTGAAGTGGGATTGCATCACCATGGATTTTATGAGAGGGTTGCCTTAAAGTCTAGAGGTTTGGAGAACATTTGAGTCATCGTTGATTGATTGACCAAGTCAGCACACATCTTCCTTATTCAATCATCATTCAGCACCGATAGGTTGGCCTGTATCTACATTTGAGAGGTAATTCATCTTCATGATGTGCTTGTCTCTATTATATCAAACCGAGGTGGTCAGTTCATTTCTTGCTTTTGGAGGACCTTTTAGGAGGATTTGGGCACTCGTGTAGACCTTAGTTCAACTTTCCACCCGTAGACTGTGTTCAGTTGGAGAATACGATTCATGTTTTCGAGGATGTGTTTTGAGCCTATATTTTAGAGTTAGGAGGTGAGTGGGACAATTTCTTGCCTTTGGTGGATTTTGCGTACAATAACAGCTACCACTCTAGCATTTAGATGGACACACTCAAGGCCTTATATGGAAGGCATTTTCGCTCTCCAATTGGTTGATTTGAGTTTATAGAGCCTAAACCATTTGGTACTGACTTAGTTCAGGAGGCCTTGGACCAAAGAAGATTACAACCCTGGAAAATTTCAGGGTGTAGACTTCTCCAACCCTATTCCTAAAGTCTACTACAAGACCCCTTCTGACCCAGGTAGCCCTACACTTAGTGATATGCAACCTGAGGTACACAAAAGGAAAAATTCCATTGGAGTTCTAAAGAACAGTGAAACTTTTGTTCCTAACCAAAAGGAATTAAACAGACTATGGAAACTCCCCGAGCATCAGAGAAAAGTAGAATGGTACAAAGCCACCTACTCTTTAGAACAAAGAATCTCTTTTAGAGATAAAGGGTTTAAGGATATGGAAAGATTCAAAACAGAAGTTAAATTTTTCAAATGGTTTGAATACTCAGGACAGTTAGATGATCAAAAATCATCTCTCCAGGTTCTTGTCAACAAATGGTATACTAAAGATCAGGTGATCGAAAGTACTACTCCTCCTCTTTG
>JAJONR010003005.1:0-55097 GCA_029582245.1 Solanum etuberosum | reverse complement strand
CCCCCCCCCCCCCCCCCCCCCAGGAGGGAGAAAATTCGTCTTTGGGAAGTAGGTTTCTTGTTGGACCTACTCAAAAAGATCAGGATGTATTGCCACCCATCTCTAATCACGTAGCATCTTGTGGTGGTTGATCCTTTTAAGAAACAACATGCCCGTGCGAACTATCCGTTTATAATGGACCAGATTCCCCTTTGTATTAGGGTCTTACAAAACTTCAACATTGTCTCCAACTTTCTCAGGTTATCAGTCTTTCATTTATCATTTACCCTGCTTGAAGAAAAAGAGGGCCAGTTGAAAGGTATAAAATATTATCTAAAAGATCCAAGTATAGTTCAGTTGGTGCCCGGGCTAGTGTGCGTGCACCTCGATCAATTCCACTAGAAACATGCTACCTCCCACTAGCACAAGTATCGGGTAACTATGTTTTACTGAGGCTTGGACAGATGGAATGAAATCACCTAGTGTTTTTCTCTCCTCTGCTGGGATTTGAACCTGAGACCTCATGTTGACATTTTATGACACATGTTAAGGTCTTACATAAAGAAAGGTGAGGTTTCTCTGTCAAAATTTGGTCTTTATCGGAGTTATGGTTGGAAGGCAAATTGAATCACGTTTGCTGTTTGAGACCCCCTTCTTTTGGGACTATACTGGGTTTTTGTTGTTGTTGTTGTTGTTTGTCTTTGAGACCTATAATTTTGAGGTTCTGATACCAGTTACTACAAAACCAGAGAAATTATACATCTGCTGATTGATTTCGTACTTCCGTTGGCATAAGTTCAGAGGTTATGTCACAGACTCACAGGAAACTATTTCTGTAAAGCATTACTCATCTAATTCTCCTTGCTATGCTCATCTGTGTTAGAAACCTGTTTGGTTTCAGTTACTAATCATCACTTAGGCTATTACCTGTTGTGATGATTCATTTTCAGCTTTAATGTGTCTATGTATCTCCATGCAGGCCGTAGATGGAAGAATCCCAGTTCCTGTGCACACCTCTAATAGCGGTGCTACATCCTCCGCAGGACCCGCTTCTTCAACAGTGAGTTGTTAATCTGCTAGACCTTACTATCCATTTGCAGCTTGTGATTGACCAACGAGGATTCACTTCTGAAACATTGTTTATCTGTTATAGGCTACGGGCCGTTCACAGAATCAAACCGTGGTTGTTCAAAACCCTATGTCTTTAGATGAAAGTGGCAAGTTGGTGAGTCTCTTTAATTTCAACCTCTGTTTCTTTTATTTATCTTTTATTGTTCACATCTGATTCATTTTTTCTTGTGCTTTATTAGAGGTAAGCATTTCTGACACACAATTTTACATTTGCTAGGTGAGCAATGTTGTTGTTGGTGTGACAACAACGACTTAGGAATTATCTGTGAAATGCACCTAACTGAAGGATTAAGATTCCTATGTCTGTGAAATGCACCTAACTGAAGGCAGTAAGGTTTTTGCTTGCTTCCATTGGATCGATGAGTATAAATGTGGTGCTATATAGATATGGTAATATTTAGTCCTATAGTATTAAAGCATTTGCTAGATCGAAGAAGTGACCATTTGTGGTAACACTGCCAAAGTGATTGAACATTTAGGCTTTAGTAATGTTGATTTTCTGGAGTCGGTAAATGTTGCCAAATTAGATTCTGTGGTGTGAATACGCCTGATGTCCAAGTACAGAATGTTGATATGTACCATTTGTCCTGATGTCGATAAAATTTAATCAACTTGGTGGGTGTGATCTTTGACGCAACTCTTCTTACTACTGCTTTAATGTCTTGGAGATGTGTGTACCAAAACTTTAGATAGTTGGGAATGAATCATCTATTCTTTTTTTCCCTCTACTTTGATTCAAACCCTCGCTTGATATAGTTTTTGTTTTAGGCTTCCTCAGGGGCACCTTAGGCCCTCAAATTTGAGGTGTCTCATTTTCTTTTAGCAATAATAGATTATAGATTATTTCTTTTAGAAAAAAAATATTGAACAAGTACTATTTATAACTAAGATTATTTTTTGGAAAAATTACTTGGATGTGTACCTTTTAATAAATAATTACTAATGTTAGCGATACTTTTTATTTATTACCATACATAGCAATATCATGATAAATCTGCAATATGTATTAAAAGTGGATTATGTACGCAATATATATGTATTGTAACTGTTTTAAAATATAAAAGTGGATTATGTATGCAATATATATGTATTGTATATTTTGTTAGCTATATAAAAGGTTTCTGGAAGTCTATGTACAGTTTATGCCTAAATCACATTTGTATACTGTAATTTGTATATTTTATTAGTTATATACAAATTACTTGAAGTTATGTATATAGTGAGTTGTATATTAAGGTAGTATATACAAAATTGCTTGAAACAGTTGTATATTTATATATTTAAGTACCATATTCATATACACATACTCATACACATAAAAGTTTATAGATATATACAAAGGAAATACAAATACAAATATAGTTTATTTATACAAATTTTTAGTTTTGTATAATAGAATGTAATTATACATATATACAAAGGTATGAACATGGTACAATATACAAACCTTACACAAACAGATTACGCCAAAAATTAAGAAATTACAGCACACTTTTTTGTCGAATCATGCACGATTGTCATATATACAATTGACATATGAATTTTATACAATTAATTACACATATACATTGTATAAGAATTTTACACGATTTCTCACATATATACAATATAATCAATTCATATATACAAATCGTGTCATTCAATTTTTTTGAACAAAAGTTTAGAAAAGAATTGTTAATATACGATTTATATAATATTGTATAAACAAGGGAAAATAGAGAATTCTTTTTTATAAACCATTACAATCAACACAACAGAAAAAATCGTTTCAAAATTTCAATATTTACGCTTTACAAATCAATTGTATACTCTCTCGCAGTTCAAAACATGAAGTTTCCTTCAAAGAAATCTTACTTGTTGTTGAATATACAAAAAAATTGATTAATCCAATGCTTCAGTCGTATGAGGAAAACAAGTTGGTATCGTCTTTCTATCGCTATAAAACTCTTTTTTGGAAAAATATTTGATTTTAGACGTTTAGCTTAAATCATGAGATTATGTAAATTTACTGTTACCGTATTTAGTGCTCATGTTTCCATTCATTAAAAAAAATATTGTATAAATTTAAACCAAAAAACGTTTTATACATATTTAAAGCTCCATAGCAAACTAAACTATACCCATGGAATGTAATTATGTAAACTATACCTATAGAGCGTTATTTCATAAAATCCGTTTGCCATATATGAAATTTTCCCTATAAAAAATTACTTACCCAACCCATTAAAATATGGACGGTTGGGTGAGTTACCAAAATATGGGCTTATTTTGCCAGCACTACTTATGATTTTTAAGAACTGTGCAAAATGGAAAGTGATCAAGTAATATGAAACGGAGGGAGTAAATAAAAAGATGATTTTACTAATTCACCCATTAAAAAACTTCTTGGGAATTTTACAAACAAATGTGAACACTTTTCAAAAGAATTAATTGCAAGGGTAATATAGAAAAAATAATTAATTAATACTTTCTTGATTTAGTAAGGTGATCAACAAATACGGAACAACTATATTTAGTATAATAATAAACTATTATAAGACGGGGGGGAGTAGTTAAAGGAAAAATTAGCACATGGACTTGAAGTTGTAGCTTAATTTGTGCAAAATTATTTTATTTTTATTCATTTTCAAAATTTTCACATACATCGATTTTTATTGGTTGTCATCTTAGACGGAGGATGATCTAGGGCATCTTTTTTATCAGAAAATTATGTGGTATATAAAGATCAAAAATATTAATTATTGTAAGTGTATGTATAATTTTGCATGTCATTAATGTAACTAAGAAGAAAATTGTTTATTTTTTGTTAAATTTCAGGCTCTTACACTATCCACTTTAGATATATGGTGTTTGAAGATAGACTTGGCAAAAATGGTTGGACTTCAATCTTTTTTGTTCTGATTAAGCAATAACCGATTAAAGTTATTTTTAGTTCTCTTCATTGAAATAAAAAATAATGTATACCGTATTATTAATATTCTTTTTAGTACATATATTTTTAGTATAATTAATTTACACTGTATTTATTATTATGATATGTATAACTAATAAAATAAAAAATCAAGGTATTCACAATACAAGTGATTTTAATGTCTGTATTTGTATGGGTAAAAACACAATTGTCCTTTAAAATAGTTTTCACATCATTTTCTTTATATATATATGGGGTTGATTTATTATAAAACGTTTCGTTTTTACTTTTAAGTTCATCTTATAAAACCAATATTAGTTTAGGAAGTAAATTAAGCAATAATCGATTAAAGTGATTTTTAGTTCTCTTCATTGAAATAAAAAATAAAGTATACCGTATTATTAATATTCTATCTAGTATATTTTTTATTTTATTTTTAAGTATAATTAATGTACACTGTATTTATTATTATGATATGTATAACTAATAAAATAAAAAATCAAAGTATAATTCACCATACAAGTGATTTCAATGTCTGTATTTGTATGGGTAAAAACACAATTGCCCTTCAAAATATTTTCACATCATTTTCATTATATATATGAAAGATATTTTTATAAATAATTAATTTGTTTTAGAAATATTCTATGAATATCAATCTTAATACACTAAATTAATTATTTTATTAGAAATAATTTTTATACAGTTAATATTACCATAACTGTAACGACTTGATTATGTCGTTAGGGAAAAGCCAATGGGGAAAGAATTGGGGTCAGAAAATTGTTGAGTAGTAACTTGAGAATTTCTAGCCTAGTCCAGATTTGGACGAAATCTGAATCAATGAGGTCTAGGGAAATCTGGTAATGAATGAGAGATCTAATCACGAATTTGATCACATGAGTAGATAACTAAGACGTTAAGGAACCCGTACGACTTTACGGAATCGAATTCAGGTGAGTGGAACTCCCAAAACTGATCTTAGTGTGAACGGGTTATTTTTGAATGTCATGGGTTGAAGGTGTGTTGTGAAATGGGGGTTTGAAACTCTAATTCTAACGTTCTGTCTCCGCGCAAGCCGCTGTAGCGGGATGGGTCCCGCTGTAGCGGGTCAGTCACGAGATAAGTTAGTATTAAAACCCAAAAACGTTATTTTTACGCAAGTTTCATTCTTGAGAGCTAAGGGACGACCTAGGGTTATTTCTTGAAGGTTTTCCACGACTTTTGGTGCTAAAGGTAAGGATTTTACTCCCCTAATCCGTTTTTCGATCCGTAGAACGTAAATTCATTGGTAATTATCATTGGGGGAGGGTTTTGGCCTGAAGTTAATGGTGGAAAAAGTCCTAAGTTGGGTATTGGGATCATGGGTTTGGCCTAGGTTTGATAATGTTAATTATAATCCGGATAATTAGACCTTAATTATTGATCCCTGTATTGAATTGTTTGTTTGTAGACCTAGAGCAAGCGGAAAGAATTCGGAAAGGGAAGAATCAAGTTTCTTAGGAGGATTCAAGCTTTGTTCGAGGTAGATGATGGTTGTGATTTCATGTGTGTGTGATATATGTTAGTAATTGCTTCATTGTATTGCATGTATGTATGTGAATGTTGCATTATTGATCACACCTAATGTAAATGAGTATGGACGAATAACTATATGCCATGAATCACCTCTTGATTGTATGATTATGAGAATGTACATTGTGATTGTGATTGTGGTATGTTGATTGGATCGGGTGTCACGATCCGACACACTAACTGGGATCGGATGTCACGTACCGACATACATATTGGATCGGATGTCACATACCGACATAAAATTGGAACGAGTGTCACGATCCGACACACTAACTCGGAACGGGTGCCACAATCCGATACACTAACAGTTTGGGTATGGGTTCCATGAGAGGACCGTTGAATTGGGTTCCATGAGAGGACCATTGACTTGTTATATGCATGTGTATTATTGAAAAAGGTGGAATTGTACATTGACCCTGAAATGATATTGATATTGTATATATTCGGTATATGCTTGTTTATTGTGTTGTGATTACTTACTTATATTGCACTTATTGGGATAGCCGCGTGATCCTACTAGTACAATGTGGTTGTGTACTGATACTGCACTTGCTTATTCTTTGTTGAGTACAGGGCATCTTCAGGCGGCTATTGATAGACCTCAGCTAGGTGACTTTTGAGCGTGACCGGATTCAAGGGTGAGCCAGTTCTTTCAGGCTGCCATGGATCTATCTTGTTTAAGTCCACTCTTTTCGGACTCAGACTATTTGTTTAAGGTATTTTTTTAGTTTCGGGGTTTGTACCCCTTGTTCTTAGACTTGTCGTTAGTGGAGTTTTGGTACAATGACTTTCAGGTTCTATGGGTTGTTCTTCCGCATTAGTTTGGCTAGTTTATTTAAACCTTTGGAGTTTATGAGAACTCTATATAATTTCTACATTTAAACCTGCTTCTGTATCTTTAAATGTGTAGTATTTTGGTTAAGGCTGCTTAGTTGGGTTGTAGTAACGGTTCTCCCACTGGAGGGTTAGTGTGGGTACCAATCACGACGGTCTAGATTGTGAAAATAACTAATTATATTATTATTACGTCAATATTATCAATATATCATATTTATAAAAAAATGGTGATAACAAAAAACGTACAAAATACCACGAAGTTTGCAGTGTCGGTGCCCAGTGATCATCGAGCCGAATAATAGAAAAGGTATCGATAATGTCGAATATTCCCTCAACATTCACAATATATATGCACACACTCTTTCCTACTGATTTTTCAACCCTTTTTCTTCCCTTCATCCCTTTTTCGCTACTGAGTATTTTTTTATTGTCTCAGCAATGGCTTCTTCAAGCTCTTTCATGGTATGCACTTTATTTTTTCTTTTTTTATTTTGGGATAACTTTTTGAAGAAAAGAAAAATATATTCTAATAGCTAGTTCTGGGCTTCTGGCGCTTAATGAGTTTTGGTTTTTTAATGATATTGCTGTATTTTATGGTTTATATTACTTTTAAGTTGTAGTCACATTGTTGAAATGTGTTTGTGTTAGTTTACAAATTTTGTGATTCTGGAACTAGCGTTTTTGTTCAGAGTTTTTGTCACGCCCGAGCCTACACCCTGGACGTGGCCGACTCTCGAGAACCACTGTTGGTCCCCAAGCGAACCCTTGGCCTTACTCAATACTCAGCGGAAGACTTACTCAACAATATATGAACTCAAAAGTAAAGATTTACTCATTTGTCTTAAGAATAAATAAACTCAAAAATGTCTAGAAACATTCAGCTACGCTCACTGGAAAGTTAGGTCAACAGAAAGGTTCCATCCTCCAAGGAATATCGTAGAACAGCCGAAAAACGATGACATTCCTTGTGGCAAGAGTCGACCTCTAGGGTATTGAGGAAGGTTGGAGAATATAGGTTACATAGTTCATCAGTCCAAGTCTCAGAAGCCAAGAAGGCAACTCAAGTATTAAACATTAACAATGGAAATGGAAAAGACTCCTCATAACACTACTGTCTACGAAGCCTCTAATAACTATGATGGAAGTCGGGACAAGACCACGACATCCTAACAAGACTGAAAGTAAATGTGGACCCTCCGGAAGCAAGGAGGCTCACCAAAGCAAATCTGGAACTGCAAGTGGTATCAATGGAGCATCGGTTGATGACCCTGAATACCTGTATCTGCATCATGAAAAGATGCAGGCCAAATGGTGTCAGTACATTGAATGTACGAGCATGTAAGGGGAACTCTAAAGCACAGATGTAAGCTTGAACTGATAAAAAAATGAAGGACATACTCACCTCATCTCACCTCAAGAAATACTCAACTCAATTCAACATAAAAGCAACAGTAAGGATGCAGTATAAAGAAACCTTTTAAAACAGTAGATAATAACTCAATGTATATAAAAATATAATAATAAACTCTTTACTTTTATTTAGGAGATTCTCTAACCGACAACCATCACTATGAGTTATGTGATGATACAGTGTCTCGCCCACGCTGCCAGAACTGTCTTATACCTTGCCGGAATATAACACATCCTCAACTAAGTGGATCCACTAAGCTATGCTTAAAAGCAATAAGGAATAATCTAAAACGTATGATCATTTACCCATGTATGTTTATGAGGATTTTGAGTTGTCTGAACTCATTCCCATATCGGTGCTCAATACTACTCCAATAATATATATTTAACTCATGCTCATATGTTTTAAAGAAAACATAACTCCTCCTCAATTTGATATAATTACTCAAAAGCTCTCTTAAAAGAGATAACGCTCAAAAACTCCTCATGAACTCATTTAGAAAATAAGGTTTCTTCTCATTTTAAATGTAAAAGTTTTACATGCTTGGGAATACTTAATCCATTCATACTCATTTTATAAAAATAAACTCAACTTTCCTCATCCTCATACTCAAGTACTCAAGTCTTAATCCAAGTTTAAAAAAATTAAAAAACACTTCTCAAAGTGACTCAAAACGATTTCTCGAACTTTACTCTTAATCTTTACTTTAATTTGAAAAGTGAAGTTAAGAGACGTGATTAGGATATATGAAGGATCTCTCAATGATTTACGAAGGATTAGATAGTTGGTATCGAGAAGGGAATGAAATCTCAGCTCAAAGGAACAAGTACGGAATGAGAACAGAGAAAGAAAGTGGTCTGACGCTCTAGGTGCACTGCTAGCGTGTCGTGCCAGGCCTCCATTTAATGGGAGTCTGATTGGGCGCACTACTGGCGTGTTGATATACCGTGAATTTATGATATTTTTGATACGTTTTACTTAGAGTTTGTGTGTGTCTTGGGCCATTTTATGTTAGAATTAATATTTTGTGTCTAATGTTTTGCAGAAAATAGGCTTTGATGCGGTTGATGACGATGCGAGCTGAAATTTGCTAAAGTAGCCACCAACGGTGCCATCCACGGACCGTAGGTCCATCGATGAACCGTGGATGGGCAGTCGTAGGTCTTGGCCTAGAAGATGAGTTCCAGTAACTCAAACCACGGAGTGCCAGGATGGACCGTAGCCCAGTCCACGAACCGTAGGTGGTGTGTCTTAGGTGGAACATCAGGGAAGTCTGACAAGTGTGGAACCACAGAGCAAGACGACGGACCGTAGGTCGACCCAAGGTCCGTCCTGCACATCCTTCATTAATGATTTGGGAGTTGAAGGTTCCAATACCTGATGAAAGTTTCTAAGTGTTGAGCCACGGAGGGGACCTACGAACCGTAAGTCGACCCACAGTTCGTAGGTCGAAGAGTCGTTTGAAACCGCGTCCCAGCCTGTTATTTCCTTATTTTGTTTCTTTTTTATTTAGGACTTATTTTCTATAAATAGGAGATATAAACCTCATTTTTAGAGGTTAGACATTATTGTATACTTCTAAGTTTGTGTTTTGGAAATTAATTGGCAAACTCTTAGCAATTAACTTGACGGATTTCTTTTTATAAGATTTTGGATTTCATCAATTCTTCTTGTAAGTTTATGAATTCTTTTTACCTAATTATGAATTGTGTTCTTTCAAGCATGAGTAGCTAAATCCACAACTAGGGTTGTGGGAACCATGAGCAATTAACAACGTATGAATAATAATTAAGTAATTCTTAAATAGTGTTTATGCATGTATTGGTAATTTTTCGCTTAGAAATCTTTTTAACGGTGGCCAACGTTAGAACTCACATCGTTTCTACTTGCCGGACCAAAGAGGTAGTTAATGAGAAAAGAATTAACAACAGAGATTTAGTGGATGCTATCTAATAGTCTAATGTCAATTAGTGTGAGGGTGAAAACTAAGCCATACATTGATGTGATGTCTAATCTGAGGTAAAGGTAAGAGTTAGTAAAGTACACACTCGTAGCCGGACCAAGGTGCGTAGTGAAATTCTCTATTTGGAGGACCAATTACTTAGGGATACCTAATTTATCAACTTTGCATGTAAATCACTAGGAAAGGATTACTATTTTTAGGATTACTGCGTTAAGAGCTTGTGGGGAACACGTACACCCTAGTTTCTCTCTCATATTGATAACTCAAAGTTTGAATCTTGCTTACTTGTTACTTAATTAACAATTTGTTACTTGCTTACAAAATCCCCCCTTTATTTACTTGTCTCGGAAATAATTTGACTAAACGGATATAATAGTGAGTTAAGTTTAAGTCTAAACCATTTTCCTCGTGGGATCGACCCCAACCTACAAGTTGGGTTCTTTACTTGATAACGATCGCTTATACTTCTTTAGAGAGGTGTAATTTGAGCGTATCAAATTTTAGCGCCGCTGCCGGGGAATTTGGCTTTTAGATTAAGTTTAACTACATTATTGAACTTTAGTCAAGTATTTCCTAATTTTACGTTTTATTTTTGTTTTTGTCCTCTAATGGTTTCTACTCTAGTGTATGCCAAGTACACGGAGTCAAAACGAACCATTGACCCCCTACGATCCAGAGCTGAATAAAACTTTGAGAAAGAAGAATAATCAAGGGGTACACAATAATCCTGAGAGAGGGGGTCAAGGAGAAGGAGCTGGGGTGCAACCGCCTCCGGTTCATAGTGGTAATCTACTTGGTAATGCGGAGAAGGTTCAGAATCCACTAGCACCGAGGTTTCGTGAACATTACAGGGCTGATTATGATGCGACCACCTCAGATGGTCCTATTGTTCTTCCACCTCTACCTCCAGGTCACACATTCGTGGTCACTAGCAGTTTGATACAGATGCTTACAGCGAGAGGGTTGTTTGTTGGGTTGGCTTCGGAGGATCCCTATGTTCATATTGCTAAACTTTCCAGTGTGTGTAAAAGTTATGCTGGGCGACCAGAGTTAGATATGGATGTTATAGGTCTGAGGGTCTTCCCACTGTCATTAACCGGTGATGCTGCGGTATGGTTTTCTGAGTTACCATATAATTCGATCTACACATGGGATCAATTGCATAAGGTATTCACAGCGAGGTACTTTTCGATGTCTAAAAAGCTCAATCTTAAGGATAAATTGAACAACTTCGCAGCACTACCAGGAGAGTCGATCAGTAGTTCTTGGGATAGGTTCACTGGGTTCATCAGAAATCTTCCAAATCACTGCATTGATGATGAGTCATTGAAAAAGTATTTCTATAGAGGGCAGGATGACAATGGAAGGGTTGTGCTTGATACTATTGTTGGAGGATCGTATTGTGAGTGCACCTTCGAGGAGATAGCTGAGAAGCTTGAGTGGATTTCCCAAAACAATAAATCCTGGAGCACTAGAAAGGCAAACACTAATAGGACCACGTTCGATGTTCAAGTCGCACCCAACCAAGCCAATGATGACATTCGGGAAGAGATGGTACAGATGATAACAGAATTGAGTTTGGTACTAAAGCATATGAGTGAGAGTGCAGAAAAGGTAAATGTGGTGAATTATCTGACTAGGTCTCCACCACTACCAGTTGAGGAGTGATCCTATGAGGAGGATGCATACTTGGTAAATGATCAGACGGGGGGTTTCTGAACCAACGCCCAAGGTTAATTGGCGCCAAGGTCAAGAAAATCAAGGTCGGAACTATGGAAGCTACAATCGTGAGGGTAACTATGTCCGAGATGGGAACTACAATCGCGACACCAACTACAACCGAAATAACTATGGCAACAGGAATAATAAGGCTGGGCCCTATATTCCTCCTGGTAATAGAGAGGGTGGTAGTAGTATGACAAGAATTGAGGATATGATGCAGAAGATGATGAAGAGGTTTGATGCAAATGATGAGAATGTGAAAGAGATGCGAAACAAGTTGTTTGGAATAGGTCAAAAAGTTGATGCCCATGTAGTGTCTATCAAGCAACTTGAGCAGCAGTTTAGTCAGTTGTCCACCAATGTAAATCCACGTCAGCCTGGCACACTTTCTAGTAACACCATCCAGAATCCAAAAAATGATGGGCATTTTATGGCAGTCACTACTCGCGGAGGAAAGCAGACCATTAATCCACACATGCCGTCTGAGGTCGAAAAAGTGGTATAGAATGATGATGATGATGATGAGATTGAGGTCACTGAAGCCCCAAAAGATAGTGCTGAAAAGGAAGCTGAGGTGACTCAAAAGGTTGTTCCCATGTCTCGACCGCTGCCTCTGTTCCCGCAGAGATTGGTGAAAAAGACTGAAGAGGGTAAATACCGCAGGTTCATAACTATGTTGAAGCAGATTTCCATCAATGTTTCGTTGATAGAAGCCTTGGAGCAAATGCCTGGGTATGCGAAATTTATGAAAGATTTGGTGACCAAAAAGAGAGCTGTGAGTTTTGAGAATGATGGAAGAATACAACATTGCAGTGCCATTGCTACTAAGTCACTTGTGCAAAAGAAAGAGGATCCTGTAGCTTTCACTATCCCTTGCACCATTGGGGTTATGCACTTTGTGAAAGCTTTGTGTGATTTAGGTGCCAGCATTAACTTGATGTCGTTGTCCATTTATAAGAAGTTGGGTTTAGGGGCTCCAAAACCGACTGCGGTGCGTTTACTTATGGCTGACTGAACTGTGAAGAGACCTATTGGAGTGCTCCAAGATGTTCTTGTGAAAGTGGAGTCATTCATCTTTCCAGCAGACTTTGTGATACTTGATTGTGAGGTTGATTTTGAGGTCCCCATCATCTTAGGGAGATCATTCCTTGCTACTGGGTGTGCCTTAGTCGATATGAAGAGAGAGTTGATGAAGTTCTGATTGAACAATGAGGAGGTTACTTTCAACATTTGTAGGTCTATAAAGTAGGAAAGTGATCTGAAAGCGGTTTCTGTGGTAAATCACATTGTGGAGTAGGATTCTGAAGTGTCTATTGAAGAGAGGTTGGGTGTTGATGCACTAGCAGCGGTAATAATGAACTTTGACAGTGATGGGATTGATGACTATGATGAGTTAGTTGCCGCACTTGATAGGTTCAAATTTTGTTCCAAGCTGAAAATATTGGAGTTAGATATGAAGAATAGTGATTCACCGCCTACAAAACCGTCTGTAGATGAGCCTCCGAAATTGGAACTCAAGGCTCTACCACCCCACTTGAGGTATGTTTTCTTGGGAAAGGATAGCACTTTACCGGTAATCATTGTTGCGGATTTGAGTGTGGAGCAAGTTGAGGCCTTGGTTTCTGTATTAAAGAGGTTTAAAAGGGCTATTGGGTTGATTATTGCGGACATTATTGGGATCCCTCCGGGCGTTTGTTCTCATAAAATCCAACGCATGCCGGACAGTAAGCCTAGTATTGAGCACCAAAGAAGATTAAATCCCCCTATGCATGAGGTTGTGAAAAAAAAGATCATTAAATGGTTGGATGCCGGAGTTATTTATCCCATTGCTGATAGTAGTTGGGTGTGTCCTGTTCAATGTGTGCCCAAGAAAGGGGGAATCACCGTGGTTCCAAATGCTAAGAATGAGCTTATTCCAATGAGGCCGGTGACTGGTTGGAGAGTGTGCATGGACTACCGCAAACTAAATGCATGGACAGAACAAGATCACTTCCCAATGTCGTTCATGGATCAGATGTTGGACCGTCTCGCTGGTAAGGGTTGGTATTGTTTTCTAGATGGGTACTCGAGCTACAATCAAATTTCCATAGCTCCGGAAGACCAAGAGAAGACCACCTTCACTTGTCCTTATGGGACTTTCACCTTCAAAAGAATGCCATTCGAGTTGTGTAATGCTGCAGCAACTTTCCAGCGGTGTATGATGTCGATCTTTTCAAATATGGTGGAGGACACTATTGAGGTATTTATGGATGATTTTTCTGTAGTAGGTGACTCGTTTGATGGTTGTTTGATACATCTGGCCGAGGTACTGAAATGTTGTGAAGAGTGCAATCTTGTGCTTAATTGGAAAAAATGTCACTTCATGGTGAAAGAGGGGATAGTTCTGGGTCATCGTATTTCTGAGAAAGGTATTGAGGTTGATAGAGCCAAAGTTGAGGTAATAGAAAAGCTTCCACCACCTATCTCTGTAAAGGGTGTTAGAAGTTTTCTTGGGCATGCAGGTTTCTACCGGAGGTTCATAAAAGATTTCTCAAAAATTGCACACCCATTATACAAATTTCTCAAAAAGGAGTCTAATTTCTATTTTGATGATGCTTGTCTGAGGGCATTTGGAGAGTTGAAGGCCAAGTTAACTTCCGCACCTATAATTATTTCACCGGATTTGGAACAACAGTTTGAAGTTATGTGTGATGCTAGTGGGGTGGCGCTTGGAGTAGTATTGGGCCATAGGCGAGAAAAGATTCTTCATCCGATTTACTATGCCAGCAAAGCACTGAATGTGGCTCAAAAGAACTATACTGTGACTGAACAAGAACTCCTTGCTGTGGTTTTCGCATTTGAAAAATTTAGGTCCTTCTTGCTTGGTCTAAGGTCATAGTGCATACATATCATTCTGCATTGAGGTACCTTATGGATAAAAATGATGCAAAACCAAGGTTGATTAGATGGGTGCTGTTGTTGCAAGAGTTCGAGTTTGAGGTGAAAGATAGAAAGGGTACCGAAAATCAAGTTGTCGATCATTTGTCCAGATTAGAAGAGGAAGCTATGGTCAAGTTTGAGGATGGTGTTGAGATTAATGATGCATTTCCAGACGAACAGGTATTGGCTACTTCTTATGATCTTATTCTTTGGTTCACAGATTTTTCTAATTACTTGGCAAGCAATTTGGTTCCTTCGGATTTGTCATTTCACCAGAGAAAAAAGTTTATGCATGATGTGAAGAAGTTCTTTTGGGATGAGGCTTACTTGTTTCGTACTTGTGCTGATGGGATTATTCGTCGCTGTGTGACCGAGGTTGAGATGATAAGTATACTAGAGGCGTGTCATTCATCGCCTATTGGTGGGCACCATAGTGGTATTCGGACTGCTCATAAAATCGTGTAGTGTGGGTATTACTGGCCTACCATCCACCAAGATGCTCATGATTTCGCCAAGTCTTGTGACCGTTGCCAAAGAGAAGGAGGAATTTCAAAGAAGCAAGAGCTACCTATGAATCCAATATTGGTGATTGAGCTATTTGATGTCTGGGGCCTTGACTTCATTGGTCCATTTGTAAGTTCACATGGGATGAAGTATATTCTTGTTGCGGTTGACTATGTATCGAAATGGGTCGAAGCAATTGCGCTTTCAAACAATGAGGGTAAGAGTATCACCGCATTCCTGAAAAAGAGTATCTTTTCCAGATTTGGTACACCTAGGGCGATTATCAGCGATGTAGGTTCTCATTTTTGTAATAAATTATTCAAGGCATTGCTAGAGAAATATGGAGTTCGTCACAATGTAGCTACTCCTTACCATCCGCAGTCTAGTGGGCAAGTTGAGGTGTCAAACAGAGAGATAAAGCAAATCCTTGCAAAGACTGTGAACGCCAACCGAACTGATTGGTCAAGAAGGCTTGATGATGCTCTATGGGCCTATCGCACCGCATTCAAGACTCCTATAGGTATGTCCCCCTACCAACTTGTATATGGGAAGTCATGCCATTTGCCTGTAGAGCTAGAGCATAAAGCAATGTGGGCGTTGAAGAAGTTGAATTTGGATTGGGGCGCCGCATCGAGTCAAAGACTGAATGACATGAATGATCTTGATGAGTTTCGCCTAAAAGCATATGAAAGTTCAACTTTGTACAAAGATAAGATGAAGAAGTATCATGATCGAAAGATTGAAAAGCGTGAATTTGTTGTGGGTAATCTGGTGCTTTTATTCAACTCAAGGTTGTGCTTGTTTCCTGGCAAGCTCAAGTCCAAGCGGATCGGGCCATTCAACGTCACACAATTATTTCCACATGAAGCGGTCGAGCTCGAGCTCGAGAACAAGGAGGGAACAAGGTTCAAAGTGAACAGGCTGAGGATCAAGGTCTACATGGGTAAATCGGAGAGTGTGCAAGAAGTGATTGAAGCCTACTATCTTGATGAAGTATGAGTAATCAAGGTGTCTGCATCGTGCCGCGATGTTAAATCAAGCGCTGCTTGGGAGGCAACCCAAGATGTACAATCTAGCCAACTATAAGTTTTTCTTTTCGATATAGGAGTTTTCTTCTTTTATTTTGATTTTTGTAGCTCTTTTGATAGGTGTTTTATTTTTGTATTAGTGTTGGCTAGATATAGAATAGGGTCCGTGTCTAAAAAATATCCAAAAAATGTAAAAAGAAAGTCCTAATGGTTGTTACGTGTGCAGGGACGAAAGGCAAAAATCTGCAGAAAATAGTTGTGCAGTGGTCTACGGACCCCATTGACGGTCCGTTGGTCCATCCACGGATCGTGGATGGCGTCCGTAGATCCCAGGTAAGTTTTCTAAATTTTCTAAGTGTCAGAGTGACCTACGGACCAAACCTACGGTCCGTAGGTTGACCCACGAACCATCGACGGGGTCTCGTGGGTCCGACCTAGGGCTTCTACCTGACCCGACCCGGACCCCTTATAAATAAAAAAACCATTCATTTTAAAATTCCCCCACTTCCAAAATTCCCTCCCAACCGTTTCTAACCTTCCATATACCCACTATATTCCTTTCATATCCCCCATATCACTCTCCAAATCAACCCACAGACCCCATAACTCCCCTTTTCTCTCTCAAATCAAAATCCATGACTCTTTTTCTCCATTTCTTCCCCAAATTCAATTTCTTAGTCCAGGCTTGGTGTCGAAAGGCTAGCAGAGGATCATAGATTTCATTGAATCACACACTCACCATTGTTGAATTACTTGTAAGGTAAGTTGATTTCTCCTGAACTTTAAGTATTTCATGGTTTTAATCGAAATCACAACAATGAACTCGACCTTGGGTTGAGAAATTACTTGTTCAAATAATAATTTTAGTTTAGAAATACCCTTGGGATGACAGTGTGTAAGTGTGTAGTAAATTAAAAAAATAATCATGTAATAGTCCTAATTGGAAGTTTTTGACTTAGGGTTGTTCGATGTTTTATGTGTAAATGTGCCTAAAATTGACTGGTCACAACCCTAAGGATGATAAACTACCAAAATATATGTTGAAATGACTATCGGATGAGCACTATCCAGAGCGGGTCCTTCCAGAGAAATGCTGAGCAGAGGGAGGCACTTCTGAGGTGGCTGGCATGACTCATTGCTGCAGATGGGGAGCGTGCTGAGTGGGTTCGAACTCCTAGCCTGGGTATAAAAAAGGCTACACTGAGCTTCGCTGCAAAGTTCTTCTGGTTGCTGGTCCGAAATAGATTGTCCCCGGCTCAGGCGGACAATGTGGTTACATGGGACTGGGCAGTGATGCTGGCAGCCATTATGGCGGGGTTGGAGATTGATGTCGCCCAGATCCATATTTCGGAGATCCATGAGAGGGCCTTCAAGGCCACCACCACCTTGCCCTTTCTGTGCCTTATTTTCCAGCTCTGCAGGGAGGCTTCTGTTCCAGTATGGCATTGTGATCGGTTGCTTGATGCAACCAAAACTCTAGACATTGACCTCATTCGGGATGATGCCAACCTCACTGCACCGCAGAGAGAGCCACAGATTGAGGTGCCACCTCTGGGTGATGATCTTGCTGCCGATGTTGAGCAGATGCAGGCCGATGACTCCACCATTCCGGCCACTAAAGCAGACACTCAGGATCCACCATCTCTAGCCACCAGTCAGGCCCTAGCTCATCTCGAGCCACTCCCTCTTCAGGGTCCACCGCCATCCCTCTAGCCTGAGTCCAGAAGCTGGAGGCACAGATGGCCACTCTACTTCAGCATGTGGAGCCATGAATGCAGTGCTCTATTGCGGAGTCCGAGGCCAGGATGGAGCACATGATGGATCAGAAGGTTCAGGCCGTTCATAAGCACCTGGATGCTTTTGAGAAGAGATTATTGGAGAGGCCGGCCCCCACCGTTGATGTGACCACCTTCCAGCAGGAGTTAGCTATCATCCGTGCTGATGTTGCTGCACTTCTAGCCCCCCCCCAGCGATTGAGCCAGAGTCTGCCCCTGCGGCACTGGATGATGAGGTGGTGATGACTACCTTATTCGGTGATATTATGCCGCCACCAGACTCTTCCCGTGCTGCTAGGAAGCGCCACCGCTCCGACCGCACCTCTGATGCTGATGAAGAGCGCAGATTTAAAAAGAAGGAGCTCCAGCAGACTGAGAAGGCTCGGAGGGCTTCCCTACTTGATGAGGAGTTGAGACAGTAGCGGGTCCGTGAGGAGGGTATAGGACCATCTGGCAGTGTGAGCACTACTGAGGGTGTTGCTAATGTTGATGCGGGCGCTACTGATGGTGTCCCAAGTATTGATCCAGCGGGCTCCAGGAAACCGGACCCACCCGCTTCTTGAGTGGTCTTCGGCGCATTTGCGCCACAGGTTTGCTTCACCTTCACCCTATGCCTTATTTTTTGCTTTCTGTGCATTGAGGGCAATTGCACATTATTTTGTTGGGGGTGGGGTAAATGGATTAGAGTGTTAGGGTGAAGTCTGAGTAACCCAACTCATAATTCCTTTTTGGGGTTTTCTTGCCTGTGTTCTTTTCCCCCAAAGGACTGTTTTACTTTATGTTGAACCGGTATGTTTTAGAATGTAGGTGTAGAAGTAAGTAGAAGAATGAAAGCATGATGGCATAAAGAGCATGAAATTGATACCCGTCCAAAAGTTTTTTTATGTGCTAGATCTATAGGTTTGATGAGTTGAATTTGTTGGATCTCAACATGACATGATAATGAACCGGTTTGATCTCATGACTTAAGCTAAAACTTGAACTGGGTAATCTAATAATCTGATAATGTAACAATGTGCCAAGTGTGTGTGAGAAAAGCTTGAATGTTCATACAGTGTGTGCCAATCTAGAACTTGCCCCGTTGGTTCTGCTAAGATAATCTAGGATAGAATCTGAAAAATGATCATAGGCCCTTGTTCTAATAAGTTCATTTAAGCCTAAAAAGATCCAACCAAATTAAATAAATGTTCCCCTTGATCCAAATGTTTGAGCCTAATGTAGACCATTTCTTTCAATATACCTAACTCACCTTCCCTAAAATAATTGTTTTGGCCCTGGTTCCTCCCTGGACATGTGCACCTTGACTTAGGTAAAAAGCCTAAGTTGAGGGTGGTTAATTCAAAAAGTTACCTTGATCTTGGCCCCGATCCGACATCGGATATTGTGCACCTCAACTCATGTAAAATATATAAGTTGAGGGTGGCTATGAAAGAGGAAACCAAAAGAAAAAGGGTATGAAAAGAGTTTTGTATTGAAGGGAGAAAAAGAAAAGAAAAGAAAGAAAAAGATTTGATTTTATTCAAAAGATGAATGACAAAAGTGCTGAAAGAAAGAAAAATGAAGTAAAAGAAAAAGAAAAAAAGTAAAAAATATGAGCTATAAAGTCAAAAGTCACATCTGTGTTGAGGAGAGTCAAGGAAAAGAAAAGAAAATGAAAGGATGTCAAAAATAGGTTGAGAAAAGAGGTAAAAAGCCAATGTAATGTCAAGGAGGGCAGAAAGTCACTAAAAAGTACCCAAATATATCCTACCTGACCCTGAGCCCACGTTACAAGCCAAGAAAGTCCTATAGTGATCTTAGTGACTAGTTTGGAGAGTTTATGCAGTGAAACTAAGGGCAAGCCTATGGTATTGAGCACTAACTGTACTTGAAGTCACTTCTGAGCGTGAGTGTTGAATGAATCCTAAAACTCAAAATTCATATCTATTGTGTGAAAAAGGATTTCGTTTGAAGTAAGGGCACTAGTTACATTGTTGGAGAATTGGTACCTTGGTGATTGTGAAAAGTGTATGTTGTGGTGTCTATTAGTCGATCTATGTCATGTCTTGATCCGCATGAGTTAGCTTATTGAGTCTAGATGAAAAGGTTTGCACTAAATGAGGGATTTGAGGGAATAGATAGCCATGTGATTGCTTGAGTTTGAATGTTTGCTTCTACACGAGTGTCGTTTAGAGTTTTAGTGTGTCACTTGAGGATAACCAACAAGTTTAAGTAGAGGGTGTTGATATACTGTGAATTTACGGTATTTTTGATACGTTTCACTTAGAGTTTGTGTGTGTCTTGGGCCATTTTGTGTTAGAATTAATGTTCTGTGTCTAATGTTTTGCAGGCAATAGGCTTTGATGCGGTTGATGACGATGCGAGCTGAAATTTGCTGAAGTAGCCACCAACGGTGCCATCCACGGACCGTAGGTCCATCGACAGACCTTGGATGGACAGTCGTAGGTCTTGGCCTGGGAGATGAGTTCCAGTAACTCAAACCACGGAGTGCCAGGACGGACCGTAGCCCAGTCCACGGACCGTAGGTGGTGTGTCGTAGGTGGAACATTAGGGAAGTCTGACAAGTGTGGAACCACGGACCAAGATGACGGACCGTAGGTCGACCCACGGTCCGTCCTGCACGTCCCTCATTGATGATCGGGGAGTTGAAGGTTCTAGTACCTGATGAAAGTTTCTAAGTGTTGAGCCACGGAGGGGACCTACGGACCGTAGGTTGACCCACGGTCCGTAGGTCGAAGCGTCGTTTGAAACCGCGTCCTAGCCTGTTATTTTCTTATTTTGTTTCCTTTTTATTTAGGACTTGTTTTCTATAAATAGGAGATATAAACCTCGTTTTTAGAGGTTAGACATTATTGTATACTTCTAAGTTTGTGTTTTGGGAATTAATTGGCAAACTCTTAGCAATTAACTTTTCAGATTTTGTTTTATAAGATTTTATCTTTGAAATTCAATTGAAGATTTCGGATTTCATCAATTCTTCTTGTAAGTTTATGAATTCTTTTTACCCAATTATGAATTGTATTCTTTCAAGCATGAGTAGCTAAATCCACAACTAGGGTTGTGGGAACCATGAGCAATTAACAACGTATGAATAATAATTAAGTAATTCTTGAATAGTGTTTATGCATGTATTATTAATTATTTCGCTTAGAAGTCTTTTTAACGGTGGCCAACGTTAGAACTCGCATCGTTTCTACTTGCCGGACCAAAGAGGTAGTTAATGAGAAAAGAATTAACAACAGAGATTTAGTGGATGCTATCTAATAGTCTAATGTCAATTGGTGCGAGGGTGAAAACTAGGCCATACATTGATGTGATGTCTAATCTGAGGTAAAGGTAAGGGTTAGTAAAGTACACACTCGTAGCCGGACCAATGTGCGTAGTGAAATTCCCTATTTGGAGGACCAATCACTTAGGGATACTTAACTTATCAACTTTGCATGTAAATCACTAGGAAAGGATTACTATTATTAGGATTATTGCGTTAAGAGCTTGTGGGGAACACGTACACCCTAGTTTCTCTCTCATATTGATAACTCAAAGTTTGAATCTTGTTTACTTGTTACTTAATTAACAATATGTTACTTGCTTACAAAATTCTCCCTTTATTTACTTGTCTCGGAAATAATTTGACTAAACGGATATAATAGTGAGTTAAGTTTAAGTCTAAACCATTTTCCTCGTGGGATCGACCCCAACCTACAAGTTGGGTTCTTTACTTGATAATGATCGCTTATACTTCTTTAGGGATGTGTAATTTGAGCGTATCACGTGTCGCGCCAGGCCTCCATTTACTGGAGGTCTGATTGGGCGCACTGCTGGCGCATCGCGCCAGACTTCCATTTACTAGGGGTCTGATTGGGTGTGTTGCAGGCGCATCACGCCAAGCCTCCATTTACTGGGGCTCTGATTGGGCGCGCTGCAGGCTCCCCACACCGAGGTGTTACAGTTTTTATCTTCCTTTTCTGGTTTGACGCCCCATTTACAGTATTAATTGTGAATGATGTTATTTATCTTTCCTAGATAAAATAGACATTAGGTGTTCTGCATGACGTATTTTCTTCTGATCTCTGTTGATACCTTGTTTCTGTGTAGTGTTGGTAGGCCTACAGGGAAAAATAAAGTTAAATATGTACATTATATGGGTTCTTAAACTAGCATTATTGGGTTGTGGAGGCTATGTTTTGCTACATTGATTTTTCAACGATTTTTCTCCCTTTCTTTCCTTTTTCACTACTGGGTATTTTTTTGAGTCTCAGAAATGGCTTCTGCAAGCTCGGTCACGGTATACACTTTTTATATTTTTTATTTTGGGATAATTTCTGAAGAAAAGAAAAAGATATGCTATTAGCTAGGTTTGACGCTTAATGAGTTTTGATTTTTTGATGATATTGTTGTATTTTAGGCTTTATATTACTTTTAAGTTGTTGTCATATGGTTGAAATGATTGTGTTTGTTTTCAAATTTTGTGATTCTTGAACTAGCGTTTTTGTTCAGAGTTTGTTTTCTTTCTTTTTTGGTTTTACGCCCCCATTTGCAGTATTAATTGCGAATGGTGATATTTTTATTTTCCTAGATAAAATAGACACTCTAATGGATTAAACTGATGCCTAATATAATTGTTCTGCATGACGTATTTTGCTTTTGATCTGTGTTGATACCTTATTCATGTGTAATGTTGGTAGGCCTTACAGGGGAAAATAAAGTTAAATATGTACATTATATGGGTTCTTAAACTAACACTGCTGGGTTGTGGAGGTTATGTTTTGCTACATTGATTACAAATACTCTTGTTTTATAATTTTCTGTAGGAAAAGAAATTGCAGGAAAAGGATCTTACAGTCGAGCCAAAAATACGTATGTTACGTTATATCCTTTGTGTTAGTTTTTTAAAATTTAAAATAATGTACTATTATTAATAATTTTTTATATGTACAGTGAAGATAGTGGTATGTGGAAGGTGGTGTTGTTCACTATCGAACAAATCAACTCATTCATTCTGGCCAAAAGGGTGGTAGGAGTAGGTAGTTGGGAGAACCGTGTATGAAGGGGTCATTGGGGGATTATCTGGAGTTTTTAGTGATTTGAATGGAAAAAAGTTGTTGTCAAGGTGGGAAGCCATTTCTATGAGGAAACTGAATTTTCTACTGATGATGACCCTTTTTATCTTAGTTGACAAATAATAACATTAGATTTTGTGACAAATTGATAAAAATATTATTCTGCTTATAATATTAATGAGCTTAAATAAAAATCTATAAATATCTAGATAAAGAAAAATAAATATTATATATGATATAAATAGATATTACATCATGAAAAATTGAAAATGTCAAGGATAAAATAGATATCGCATAGAATAAAGGGGGAAGAATGACTATTGTTCATAGTTAACGGGGGAATTTGATTTGTAAAGCAAAATTGGGGGTGCAAATGATTATAATCCTTAAGTAATAATGGATGAGGCTCGGCTCCTCTCTATTACTCCTTTTCTCCATTTCTCCAAGTTCCTACTCGGATGGAAGCCATGTGTCAGAATTAAGAATTAAATGTTGAGATTTAATTACCTAAATCAAGGTCCTAACCATGATTATAATAACAAATAATTTATTTATAATATTTCCTAATTAATGTCAATCTCATAATTCTAGCTAAAAATGATCTCAGTTCATAAATATATCTAAAATTTTCTCTCTTTTTTAAAACTGATTTTTTTTCTTTTTTTGTTACGAAAAAATCTTTTTCTATTTTTTTCTAATTTTTTTTTGTTGCAGTTTTGAGTTATTGAAAGAA
The DNA here is from genome assembly GCA_029582245.1 of Solanum etuberosum. Taxonomy (NCBI): domain Eukaryota; kingdom Viridiplantae; phylum Streptophyta; class Magnoliopsida; order Solanales; family Solanaceae; genus Solanum; species Solanum etuberosum. The sequence continues at coordinate 31,549 of JAJONR010003005.1, read as the reverse complement.
AAAAAACTAACATCATCTATTCTTTTTTTAAAAAAAATAAAATTTGTAAATGTTCTTTTTAAATTTTAACATTATATGTTGATTAGATTTCTAACGGTGTCCCGTAAGGCCTAAGCATTAGATGACTATTTCTCTAATGTTTGATGGAAATGTAAAGAAGAACAGGAAAAAAATTAAAGAACTCCTACATGACCAAAAAAAGGACAAAAAAATATCTTTTTTTATAAAAAAAAGAAGAAGAAGAGCTCGTAATCAAATGGAAAATAGTGATTTTCTAAAATGACTTCTAAGATAATTTTTAGCTAGAAATATGGATTTGATGTTTTTAAAAAGAAAATAAAGAAATTATTTGTTATTTTAATCATGGTTAGGACTTTAATTTAGGTAATTAAATCTCAACCTATAATTTTTAATTATGACACATGGCTTCCATCCGAGTAGGAACTTGGGAAATGGAGAGAATGAGTAATGGAGAGGAGCCTCATCCAGTAATAATAGGGACATTCTAGATTAAACTATGGGAAAAGACATAAATTCACCCCTGAACTTGTTTCGAAAAGTCAGTTACACACTTAAACTATCATGACGACCTATTACACACTCAATCTTGTCTAAAGTGAGATTAATACCCCTTCCGAAGACAATCTCAGTTTTTGTGTGAAATGTGTTATACACGCATTTTGACACGTAAATAATATTATTTTAATTTTTTTAAAACCTTTTTTTGTAATATTTTCTTAGACTTTTGCAAAAAGTAAAAACTTAGGTTTTCTTCCTCCTTTCACCATATATACATTTCTTTCTTCTTAAAACCCATTTCTTCTTTCTTCTTCATTATTCATAAACTAGTAAATTTATCCGCGCTTCGCGCAGTTACAAAAAATCTCATTAGATCTACAAACTAATGTTTTCATTATATTTGAAAATTAAAAATATTTAAAGTATATATCTTTAAATCTCAAATTCATTTAGATTTTAAGTTTTACTACGTTACCAATTACCACTATGGTTTTATAAAAAAAAATATTCTCCAAACCTTTCATCTCCACTTTGCCCTTACTCCATAAAATAGCATGTAATATCAATTCTAATATTACAATTCCTAAGCTTCTAAAAATAATAATAATATGTAGTGTTCATTGCTCGCGTATATATATATATATATATATATATATATATATATATAACAAATACTGTGTTTCTCCAATCTCCATTACATAATATTTAAAATAGAAAAAAGATAGATACAATAAATAAGGTCTTTTAACCCAAAAAAAAAAAAAGAAGGAGGAGAAGAACAAAATGGAGAAAACAGAAATAAGCATTCAACAATTTCATAAATGATATTTTCACAAACTAATAAATAAATAAATAAAATTATGCTAAATACATTCAAACAAACTCCTTCAATAAAAAAATGAAATTTCTATTGTTGATCTTCAATTGCTCTTTAGCCGTAGAAATTTTGTTCATCATCAAGCTATCACTCGTATGGATCTACTTTTTTCACTTCTTCATTTTTATCTTTACTATTATTGATAGTGATATAAATACTCTTGAAATTATTTTAGCCAGCAAAATCTTTTTGTTATTTATTGCTTATTTTTTATGGATGGCTACTCGTGACATTTTTAGATGAGTAGAGAATATAATAATGAAAGTATTATCATCCATTAAAGTAGAATATGAAAATGTTGTAGCATTTCATAAATATGGAATATGAGAAGGTTGTAACGATTGAGCACAATCATTACCGTTTTTTTAATTAATATTAATAATGAATGAACTTTCTGGTAATTTATTAACCAAAAAGTGAGTAAAGAGCAAAAGAAATTAACCAAAAAAGACAAAATATATACTCATAAAAAGAGAGAGTAAAAAACCATAGAAATTGAGAAAATAAATAAATAATACTATTGCTATTCTTTTAATCTTTTGATTAGAAAATAAAAGAAAAATAGGGAAAAGATTAAAAAAATTGAAAAGTATAACTGATAAATTGAAGAGAGGCATAATAAAATGAAATAAATGGCAATAATGAAATCTGAAAAAATAAAATATTGTAATTGGCAAATTTATTAGGTTAAATTTATTTTTAAAAATTAAATAAAATTTGACCGATGATTCCCTCTATTAGTTGAAGACCAATTTTTGTTACTTTTGATATGCAATGTGTTAAATTTTGTAATAACCTCTTCTTCTTGGAGAATACACATCTTATATTTTGGAGAAATAACTATTTAAATGTACTAAAATAAGCAATAATAAGTGTGTGTATATATATATATATACTAATTTGCCTATCTCTCTTGATGATCTTCACCACCGTCATTAAACTTCATTCTTTATATCTTGATGAATTTGAATCAAATTAATCTGACCATTTCTCTTTGGTGAGTTTCACATTGCTATCAAACTTTATGTTCATCTTGATGACTTGTGTGTTGACTATTATGAAATAAGAAGAAAATTTGAAGAATGTATATCTATGATATTCATCAAAGTGATCATAAATTGTCACATCATTTTTTCTATGTCATCTCTTTTGATTATTAACCACATGATTGATGAACCAAATGAAGAAAAAAAAAATTAAAAGGAAGAAGATATATTGATTAAAAAAAAGAAGAAAATGAAAATGAGTACCTAACAACTCAATAGATGATTGTTATTTATAGATGGATTAAATCATGAAAAAATTGGTAGAAGAAGTTGAGGAGACATGTTATTTAAGTGTAGAATGCAAATGGATAGAGGTTTTTTTGTAACTCATGAAATATAATTAAATATGATAAATATGATAATTTATTTATTTATTAAATATATAATTGTTTAATAAAAAAATGAAGGAAAAAATTCAAAAAAAGAAGAAAAAAAGATAAATATGAATGGAGGCCATAGAGAGGTGTCACATCACCTTGTTTACATTTAACTTTATTATATATATAGATTGAAGGGAAATCGAAAAAATTGAAGAGAGAACAAGAGACAATAAGAAGATTATGAAGTTTAGTGATGTTGGTGGCGGCGATAGGCTGTGAGCAACACCATTGTTTCCGGTGAACACAAATAAAAAAAGTTTTCAGATCTGTAAAAGTTCTTTTGAAATCTTGATAGTTATGGATGAAAATCAAGGATTTGATTGATATTCTTTATGTGTAAAGTCAAATATGATATTGATGTCTTGAGACAAAAATAACATTGTGATGACTATAGGTGATGTCCGACGAGAATAAAAAAGACAGATGGAAAATCATTTTCTTCATGGCTTTTTTGTAAAATTTTGGCAATGTAATCATGAATTTTATGCATAAATGTCATAGGATTTTCAATAGAAGCCATTATCTTTCTCATATTTTTTCCGGTGTTCTTCTCCGGTGAATCTTCCGGCGAGTTCGAGTAAAAATCATGAACTTTAAGTTAAAATTATTAACTTTCCGGTGGAAATCAACATCTTCCCCACTACTATAATTTATTTTTAGTGTTCCTTTTTAAGGTAGAGTGATCGATATGCTTATATGAGGATAAATTAAAGAAATCATCGATGGTGACAAAGAATTATTGAAGAAGAAGAACTAAAAAATAAATAAATGTAAAAGCTTTAAAGAAATTGGGGTCACTAATAAAAAGAAAAAAAATGACATATTAATATATTAGAAATTATAATACTTAATTATATAATGACCAATAAAATAGTGCCACGTATTTAAATTTGTCATTTTAACATAAATTTTCTTCTTCTCACGCACCTTAAGGAAGGTGAAGACACTTTCTCTGCCATGTCACCTTCTAAGGGAGTATTAATATCACTTTGAATTAGATTAGGTGTGTAATAGGTCACCACAATAGTTTAAGCGTATAACTGATTTTTCGGGGCAAGTTCGGAGAGGAATTTATGTCTTTTCTCTTAAACTATTAGTGAGAGACAATTTTGGACGAAAAAAATATTGACTATAGAAGCATTTTTTACTAAATTATTAACTCTTAACATTTTTGTTGAATTTCGCATAGTTTAAGGACATTTTTAAAGATTTTTCGTTGTTGAAATAAGGAAATGATTTATTTAAGATATAGTTTTAATTAATTTGAAAGTCTTAAATAGTTGTAAATAAAAAATAATTTAATAAACAAAATTTTAGTTGATTTTTGATATCTTAATTATTAAAAAAAGAATCAAAATATATAATTTACTCTTTAAATATTTAGAATAGTTTAATTAAATTTTCAAAATATTTTTATTACTGTTTAAAATATAAATCCTTTTTTTCCTTATAATTCTTGTTTTTCACCACACTTGAATATTTTCTAATTGAGCAAAACCCCAAAATTTTGAAGGTTTAGCCTTCTCTTTAAGCCGCCCTGCCCCTTTGCTATTTCCCTCTTTTCAGCGCCACCGTCCGTTCAGCAGCTCTACCTTCTCCGTCGCCGGAAGCTTCAGTTTTTACTCGAAGTTCCGTTTTCAGCAATGGGCACAGCTAATATAAGGGATATTTTGACTTGTTTTAGTCCTTCGTTAGACTTCTTTGCTATAAGTTCTGGTGATGGCCGTATCAAGGTATAGTCCTTTAATCATTTGGATTTTTTTTGGAATTTTATTAAGTATATCATTTGGGAATTTTTCTTTCAGATATGGGATACTGTGAAGGGTCAGGTACAGACCGAGTTTGCAGATATTGTGTCAATGGAGACAGAAAGCTTGTTTACTAAGCCAGGAGGTCATCTTTCAATGGATTATACTTGCATGAAGTGGTTATCATGTGACAGAAAGGTACAATTTTGCTTGAGAAAAAAAAGGAATTATTTAGTATAACTCTTTTTTTAACCAGAGCTATCTTTACTGGTTGGTCAGAAAAAAAGGAAGCTTGGAACTTCATTATTGGTGTTAGGTACAGGAAGTGGTGATGTTTTGGCTTTAGATGTATCTGCAGGTCATCTGAAATGGAGATTTAGTGATTGCCATCCTGGGTAAGTTCTTTCGCGAAACTCTTAACTAGAATTATCTTGACTTACAGAAAGAATGGTATATTTACTGTGAAGCTTTCTTTTATGTGTTCTACTGCATACTATGTGTTGGACAATGGACATTGGAATATAAATCTTATGTGTTGGACAATGGACATAGGAATATAAATCTTTCAATGTGTGGTGTAGGACGTATTGTGAAGAAAATGTAAAATAGCTTTAGATTGCAATTCGACAATTGTAAATATAGAGGCCCAGAATTTGATGTCTAGCACATATGTCCAACTTAGAAGAAGGGAGATTTTGGATGATCTTTTGTCAGTTGTGCTATTTGTGATGAAAATAAATTTTAAGGGTGGCTCAGATGGTTTGGCTTGGGACTTCCATAATGGAGGTCTCAAGTTCAAAACCGTTGCTTGTGACAACAGGGGATCAATTTTCTGGATCAAGCTCGTTGCACGGGGTTGCTTAGTGCGGTTTACCTCTCCTATGTCGTTTGCGAGCTATTGCACAAGAGCAGGGGTTACCCTGTGCCTGCGGGTTCCCTTGTCAACAAAAAAATTAATAAATAATTTACCCCACGTTTTTCTCTTGTTATTTTTCCGGTTGTCATTAGTTGCTCAGTGTTTTTGTATCCTAAAGTTGTAAAAGTAAAGCAGAACTCTTTGTGATAAAGTTGATCTCTGAAGTAGTAATGACCTGTAGATCATGCCACTTGTACTGTCTCCATCTTGGTGCTTGCCTTTGTTCCTTTTACATGTATTATTCTCACAGTTCAAAGGTGCATTTTTCTATATTATTTTATGGGACATTATCATATAGTAAGATGATGATATGACGTATCTCCCCTGCTTTTATTGAAATTTTGTATGTCAATGAGCAGCGGTGTCAACGCCATCTCATTCCCTTCACATGGTTCATTCATTTACACGGCTGGTGCTGATGGACTAGTTTGCAAAATTGACTCCATGTCCGGGAATTTACTGCATAAGTTTAAAGCTTCCACTAAAGCAATATCATCTTTATCCATTTCATCAGGTTTGTATCTGTAAAGGTTCATTGTCTTCAATGATGGCTACACTTCAATTATCTTTTGTTTTAGTCAATCTGGTAGTAACTGAAAGAGTGGTCATCGAGTGACATATCAAACAAGGAGACATCTTTTATCTTTATGCATGCACAAAAGGCGATTAATCGTGATAGTGCATCTTTTATCCTAATCCTTTTCATAACGCAAAATGGAGTACTCCCAACAATGATGCAAGATACCCTGAGCCAAGAGTTATCAAAATTCTTCTAGTGTCATTGTTAGATCACTATAGTTTCTGGATACATGTATTGCTCCAGTTTTGTCCTCCTTCCTCCAGTATCTCGTGTTAGCATTCCTGTTGTTTTTTTCTTGTAGCAACCAACTTTCTATGCTTAATTTGGTTTCCTCTTGTGGCTTATGTCTAGCCAGATGGGAAAATATTAGCAACAGCAACTTCTCAGTTGAAGGTTTTCAATTGCTTGGATGACAAAAAGCTCCAGAAATTTACAGGCCACCCTGTGAGTATTCTGATTTTTCCTTTTATTTTTCATATACTTACCTTTTGATGTATTTTCTTCGTGGTTAAGTGAAGTTAATACAGACCGCAGAATACTTCTAATACAATCCTTGGGAGTCACCTTATTTATTTTCTCCTTTTTGTATTAGGGGGCTGTCCGGTGTATGGTTTTCTCTGAAGATGGGAGACATGTTCTTTCTTCTGCTGTTGGTGACCGACATGTAGCAGTTTGGAAGTTAGATGGTAGCAAAAAGAAATCAGCATGCTGCTCGCTTGCAATGGATCACCCTGCTGTCTTCTTGGATAGCTACGACATTAAATCTGGAGCTGAAAATGATGCAGGCTTGGGTGTTTTGGCCATTTCAGAAATTGGTGTTTGCTACTTTTGGCATGGAAAGAGCTTTGAGGAATTGCACAATAGGAAGCCCACAAAGATATGTGCATCTTTAGATGAGAAAATACTGAAGAAACATAAAGAAACCATGCATAGTATTTTTTCAGCAAAATTGCAATCTATTGGCACGTCTGGTTCTGGCCATATGTTTGTTGCATATGGCTTGCTGATAAAACCATCATTTGAAAAAGTTATGGTGCAGCCTGGGGAGGATATCAGATTAAAAAGTTCACTTGACGGGATCCTTCTACCCTTCAGTCAATCTCGCAAATCTAAACAAGCATCCAACACCCAGAGTCAGGGTAACATTCTCTCCTCCTTCTTTTGCACTTGCCTCCCCTGTCTTATCTAATTTCTATGTCAAAACATGTAATTCTCGAACCCCGTATTTGATTATCAAACCGTGTTAAATAGTTATGAATTGCCATTGACATATTTGGTGTTTCGGGAATTTTTTGCTCTTATATCTGCAAATTTGCTGTTCCCTTCCAAATTTTAATGCATTTTTCACTTCTTTCCACGTGGCTAATTTCAACCTGTTCTTTCCTCTCTTAACGTTTTCTCCAGATTAGAGAATTTCAACCTCCTAATCTATGGCCCTATATGTAGAGGAGCCCAATGTATCCTTGTGAATGGCCGTCTAAATTTTATTAGTTGAAAATGTCTAGGAGGAAAGTAGGTCCAATACACCACTGTGTTCTTTTTTCTAGTCCCTTTTTGTATTCTTAGCTTCCATCTAATACAATCTTATGCCATATCACTTACAAAAGAAAATTGGCCAAAGCCTTGAGATGACAGTCATCCAGTGCCATTATATACATTTAATATCTTTCCTCCTTTGTGTAATCTTTAAGCCATGTGTTTGATTTGGCGTTCAAGTTAATATGCATAAGTATGAGGTGATGTTTGACAGAGTTACGGAGTTGCATTAATAAATGGTAATTGCAACATGTTTACCTTTTCGGCCATCTATTTCCTTAGGAAAGAAAAAGTGATATTATCTTTCAGTTTAATGGTAAAGAATCACAAAGATTTAATGCGATGCTCAATTTGAAATTGTTACAGGTGTGTCCTAACATTATTTTTTTGCATTCAACAGTTACTGCTCTCGATCGTGCAAATGCAGAGGGTGCATTACTTCCTTTGCCCATGATTCTTGATCAGGTTGGCGTGGAGACTGGAATTAAGCCCACAGTTAGCAAAGGTATCACCTAAACTGCCCCAATGTGATATCTTGGTTTTGTTGGCACACTTTTTTTGTGTGCGCGATATGTTAACACCTTTTTGGAACATGCGATGGTTGCATATCTTGATTTCAAGTCTCATTGCCATTCCCTAAGGGGAAAAATCTTATAGACTAGAACTGCTGACATAACTGGTCATTCCATATCTGATTGTAGGTTGAATTCCAAACAACAACAATACACCCTTACCTTTGTGGGGTAGTGTAGGTTGAATTCCCTAAGAGGAAAAATCTTATAGACTAGAACTGCTGATAAAATTGTTTACTCCATGCCGGAATTGTAGGTTGAAGTAAACAGAACTCTTTGAGATTCTCTACTGCTTCCAGATCCCTGCTTTATTCGGGTTAATCGTCATTTTGAGACTTGTGATCCATGATCTGCCTATAGTGATTTTGTGCTGAATATTGTATTGTTCAACTCAAATGTGTGAGAGGAACTTTCTTCTCTTTTCATCAGTACTTTACTACTAGTGAAGAGTAAGTTATGTGATCTAAGATGAGATTTTGGTCAGTAAGGCGAAAAGCGCAAAAAAGCTTTAAGGTCCGTGGGGGCTTTAAGCGCAAATAAAGCGTGGGCTTTAATGAAAAAAGGCGCAAAGGGAGAACATAATACAAATATATATGTTTAGTCCAAGATAAATAATTATAAACATGAATGACAAATATATGACCAAAGAAATTGGAAAAAAATTATGATAAAGTGAAATATCAATTATTTAGTTTCACTTCTTCATTAGAGGCTCATTGGCAAGGAAACGTTTGCCTTAGAACCTTGATGACGACACTGAAGCGCACATAAAGCGAGGTGTAGCGCTCAACACATTTTGAGCCTCGCTTCAGGGCTTAAGCGCGCTTAAAGCGCGCCTTTGATAACACTGATTTTGGTAGAATAACTCAGGAAGTGTTCCATCACTAACTATAGTTCTCTCCTCATGATTCTATGGACTGTTAGAACATTGTCTCAATTAATTTCTGTGTTTATCCTTTTGTCTCCAGAATACATAAAGATGTCACCTAAGTGCTTACTTCTGAACATGGAAGCTTTTTCTTTATTGCTATTTACAGATGTCATTGGTAAACAAGCAGAAGATGAGGTCACAATTTGCATGGAGGACCAGTTAAGATCCTTGGGTATAATTAGCAGTGACAATGATCTCTTGCCTCCCTCAATTCTTGATGCTAAAATTCTGAAAAGAATAAGTGCTGATGCTAGTGTGCCACAGAAGAAGGTCCATATCTCTTGAAATACTGAGGATACTTTTGGGTCTGATTTGGTCACTTTTTATGTTAAAATATCTGGAATAATTTGTTTTTAACTGTATTCATCTAACGCAGATGAAAGCAGCTGTTTTATCCATGGAACCGCATGATGCTTACAACTTTTTGAAAGCCTTGGTGGCTGCATGGCAGTCCAGGTGGGATCTTCGAACCCTTTAAGGAGATTGCACCCTTTGACTCCATATTGTACCTTAAGAGTGGAGATGCACTGCATACCCCCACTTTAAGGAGCAAAAAAAGGGAAATCATGAACTACATTTCATGTAATGTAGTACACTATAAAGAGAGTTAGAGTACTGCAGTGGATACAAATCTAAAATAACCTTAAGGAAAGGGCTTATATAAAATAAAGAGAAATTCAAAACAAGTTACATGCATATTGAGAATATTCATTGAATGAGCATTCTCAATAAGAGCTCGGATTGAATCGGTATATCAATACTGATTTGATCTGAGCTCTTGGAATGGGTATAAATTCGGCAGTGGGTCGCGAAATCTTGGTGATCTTCTTTATCGAATGAATGGGGAAAAATGGCTTGGCGGTGTGTTAACGAATTGGTCTACGACAGAAACAAGTTTTCATAAGTTAAGGGACTTGAGAATGGAACAAAAAATAGGGAGATGTCTCCTGAAAAGAGATGCAGCTACGTTGAAAAGAAGATCATCTCACTTGCATGTACTTCAAAAATTGGTACTCTTTTTTGAATTAAGTACCTAAAAGAATTGCCTGGTTCAATTCTTGGTGTTGAAACTAATTCCACTGAATGTTCTTCGACATAAATCATTTCAATTTGAGATAGAATTGGAAGTTTTAAACTACTTGAAAATACTACCAACAAATTACCCCAGGGCTTTGATCTGGTGATAAGTGTGCAGCACGTGATGTGTAGTTAGGTGCTCATCACGTGCTTGAACCCGGCACTGACAAAAGCCTGGTGTTTAAGTGAAGAAGAGTAGATGGGTAGATCCAATTTCACCGAGTTTCGAACAGTTTGCACCTGCCTCGGGGTTTTTCTCGGTTGGGTTAAGATTTTGGAATTCATATTGGAAAAGTTAATCCTCCTGAAACTCTCTACAAATAGCTAATTTTTTCTTTATGGACATCATGAAACACAATGTTTCAGAAGTAATCATTGCCCCAATTTAAGATATAAATTTGGAGATTCATATCAGAATTTTGCACTCCTGTAATTCTTCAAAAGGGCTAGTTCTTGCTTTATTTGGCAGAATGAATTGTTCACCATTTAGTTATTGATGGCTAAATATTTATGCATATGATGATTCTCTTTTGGTTTTGCATGTATTTTCTTTTTTGCAGATCAAGCTTGGGAACACATGTTCTTCCATGGATATGCTGTATATTGGTGAACCACAATGAATTTGTTACATCGCAGGAACCACTGACGCCTCTTCTGGATTCAATGAACAAGGTAGGATATTCTTCTACAATGCTACTGTTGCTGTGAATATTATGGGATTACTTTTAGGGTCGCCAAGTGTCGATGGTTTCATGCTTTCTGTAGTCTTGTTTCTGATTGATCTTTTTGATAAATTACTTCCTTTTGGTTTCCCAAGTTAATGTGATGAGTGTTATTGTGTGGTATGTTCTGGAGGAGGCAGTGTTGTTAGAAACGAGTGCTTCATCGGCAGTGTTCTCAAAGGAGATCGCCTTTGTGCCTATTACTGGCAAGGCGAGGGCGACCTCGAAAAGTCGAGGCAATGGCGAGTTGCGAGTGGCAGGCGAGGCGCTAAAGGCGTTGCCTTTTTTTCATTTTCTTTTTAAAAACAGGCCTGATTTAATAATTAAAAAGCAATATTAGGGTTTATTTGAAGTTTTGGACAAACCCGACTCTCTTCTCCCTTTTTTCTCTTCAATTCACAATCACTGCTCTCTTCTCCAGCTTCGCAACCTTCAGTAGGTTTTTCTTCTTCTCTCTTCTTCTTTCTTCTTCAGTTCTTCTTTCTCCGCTGCTTCGCGACCTCAGCTGGTACGTTTCCGCACCTTTTCTTCTTCTCTTTGCAAACCCTAGTGACCAAGTTCAAATTCCAGAAGTGGCAAATACTGGAAGTAATATCTTTCCATAGATTTTCTTTCAAAAACTTGACATAATATTTGGAGGTGATTTCAAATAACTATTTGTTCATCTATCTAACTGGCTCATTATTTCAACTTCAAACTTGAAATATGAAGCTTGAAGCTCAAAAAATAGTTTTTAGGAGTTCCATGCAGTTTTTTCAAGTTTTCCCACACAAGGCTTCAACTATGCTTTCATGTCCAAACAAAACTTCAACTTTCAAATTTCCTTTTCAACTTAGAGGGTGTTTGGATTGGCCTATTTTAAGTAACTTTTGGCTTTTAAGATCTTTTTTATTTTTTAGAGGTGTTTGGAAAAAACAAAAAGTGCTTGTAAGCACCTACTTTTAGGCCAAAAAAAATACAGAAAAGCTAAAAACCAAAAGTTGGGTATGACCAACTTATGGCTTTTAGTTTTTAGCTTATAAGCTACTTAAAAAAAGTCAATCCAAACACCCCCTTAATTTAAATCTCTTTTTTTCTTTCAAATATCAACCAATTAATATCCAAACACCTATCAAGTGATTTTATTCCATAGGTGGATACTGCCTGATACCTCTACGGGTGGTGGGAAGTAGCAGGTACCTTGTGGTATAGTGAGTCCACCAGCCAGCCTGGACACCACCCGTTTTTTTTATTTTTAAAATTGAACTGCTCACACCCATGTTACCCATCGGTGTATCCTGGTAAACAAAGATTCCATGTATGATGTAACACACTTCCTTATGGAGTGCCATTTTTTTCTGGATACTGAAGTTTGTTTTAGTACGGAAAACCTGCCTATTTGTTGCAAGGAACCATATTTTCTATATTGATTTATGGAGAAAGTGCTTTTGTAAATCGATTATTTTACCTACATGTTGTAACCTAAGTGGAAGACTCATATTTGCAGTCACATTAAAAAGCTCCCTCCTTACTCCACATGGGTGGTTGCTGGAGTCATCTAAAGTGTATTGCAGTGGCCCTTGAGTAGCTAAGCTGGGGCACATTGAGTTGACAATCACATTTTTATTGTTCTAGACTTGTAAAGTTTGCAACTGAATTTGCTTTGTAGAAGACTATAAGAAGATTAGCAATCATGACACTTCAATCAAGTTTGATCACCTAACAAATTAGAAAATGGCCAAAAATCAAAGGAAAATGGGAGTCATTTTACATTATGCATAATTTGTTTGATAGCTTAATCCGAGATTAGTTGGGCTTGTCTATATAAATAATCCATTCCATTTCATTTGGACCTGTTCCATTTGAATATTCATTAGTTTGGGTTCTCTTTGTTTGGTAACTGAAGTCAATATCTGATTAAAATTGGTTAGTTTAACATATCTTGAGGGTCAGTCAATTTCCTATTATGCTGTAATTGTTTTAACTCCTTTGATGAAGTACTGGCCCTGATGTCTGTTAGTAGCATATTCATTTCTATGGAGCTGCAATGAATAGAGTACTAAATCCCTCCATCATGATATCATGCTTTATAGGTGTCACATTTTTTGTGTCAGTTTCCTAAGAATTGAATCTCCAATTGAACCCCTGTTTTCCTACTGCTTTGAAGAATTTGTCACCATAATTTGTTGTTTCTCAGTAGTTGTTGATTTTCTTATTTGTTCATGATGACAAAAAACTCACTAATGCTCTGTTGTTAGAAACTGCCAAACTTTGAAAGCTATTAAACACTTCAATCTCTCTTGTTTTTTCAGCTTACCAAGTCAAAGGGGGTAGCCCTTAACTCATTATTGCAGTTATCTGGCCGTTTGCAACTCATAATGGCACAGGTTGGTTACTTCAATAGTAAATGAATCTTAGTCCATTACATTTTTTGCATGAACCCTTATCTATTCTTACTTTTTATCAGATTGAGAAAGCTGATAATAAGAAAAGTCCGACATTAACACTCGAGGGGCAGATGAATGATAGTGAGGATGATGAGGTAGATGAAGTTATGTATGGTGTAGATGAATCTCAAACGAGCAGTGACGGGGATGACTAGGACTTTTCGGTGAGTGACGTTTCATAAAGCTGAAAGTTGATGGGCAGGTGCTTTTAACAAGGGAATCTATATGGTCAGTTTTGGTAGGAGCTGGGCCTTGGGGCCTTAAATGGCAAGTGCAAGGAAATATAATTTAGGTTGCTCTATCTAGTTTGGCATGGGTATAGAGGGATAAAACCTATGTACTCTCTTTCCCAGACCCCTTCCTGATTGTATGCATTAAGTTGATAATCTGTTGGCTGAGGTTCTTCCTAGGTTTGTGCCATTTATTTAATCCTTCATTGGTTTTGCTGTTAAAAGTTTGCTTAGCTCGCTGCATTCATTGCAATTGAACTTGTAAGCTAGGAAGAGAATGAAACAATTGGTGAAATGGGGACCCACCGAGCTATTCTATCAAGGGACGTTTTTTTTTGGGTGGGTGGGGACAATAGGTAATATAGAGGTAAGGCTAGACAGGGAATGAGTTGTGTTCTTGAATCTTGACCCCCTAAGTCACACACAAAAATGGATTTACTGTTGTTTTTTGAGTTATCTTTTAGTGGCAGTGGTGCAATCAGACTCATTGTTCAAAGTGTTTTGTTCTGTGCTGTGGCTTGACTGAAGTCATTAATATATATCGTCGTCCATGGAACAATAGAATGAGAATATGTTTGATATTTCTGCTTACGCTTGGTTTTACACAAGTGAAATTGGCATTCCATATTGGCCTCACATTTGAAATTGAAAATAAGCTGCCACTATTGAGATTTGCTGACTAGATATGAGTTCTCTCATTAACATAGTATATGCAAAGGAACAATATACATGATAAGAAATTATAGATTCAAACACATATAAAAAAGGAAAGAAGAAAATAAACATTTTCTCTAACTTTTTGACTTGGGATCTTTTTGTATGTGTGTGAGGGACGTCCCATTTAATCTGTTTTCTTCGAACCAGTTAGAACCATCAAGTTGTATTATGTTCCCTCGAAATACTAGATGCTCATAGATACTAAAAATCTTACAGGGTTTTATGTTGCGGACTGTGTATTTCCATCATTCTCATGCCAATGAATATATCGGCCTGGGACTCTTTAGTAGCTTTGTGGTGCTAACAGAACAGATTTAATACGACACTCTGAATGAAGTCGCAACAGGTAGGCAGTTGCTGTCTCAAAGGTTCCTCTTTCCGCAGCTGGGGAACTCTATGTTGATGGTGAGGCGTGTTACCTTGTTTTGTGTGACTCGACTTGCTTAGTAACATGCAAGGGCAATGCCATCTTTCCATTTTCACTGGCGGAGCGTTGTCCCTTTTTTCATTTTTGCTTGTTGAGAATAGTCATTGTTAATTAGAGGCAAATAGCTTCCTGGGACCTTGTTGTATTTATCTTTACCATTTACGTACTGGGAAGAAAATGGTAGACTTTATTGTTCTTTATTCAGTCACTATTAAGCTTAATGATTACCTCATAATCACATTTATCTCACAATCCAACTTGGTGCCGTATAATTTCTGAATTTTGACATGTAACATCTTGCTTGGTGTTTGAAGAATCTATAATCTATGTGTTTTTAAATGTTTGTTAGTTTGAGATATCTTGTGATTAACAAGTCCAGAATTGAGAAATTTAAGGCTTATTAAATTAGATTTTACACTGCAAAGAATGGTGTGCTAATTTGCTCAGACTTTTCTACACTCATGAGCTATGTAAAATGTAAAATGTATGCGCGCTATGTAAGTATTCAACATTTAATAAAGAGTAGATTAAATATAACATTTGAATTGAAGTAGGATATATTTCCTGATTTGAAGTTAAAATTTTAAAAGAGGTCCAATGATAACTCTATTGACAATATTTTAAAGATAATTTGTTATTTGAAGTAATGTAATGACTTCGGTTTTATGTCACTATGATTGTTGTAATTTTAAAATTAAGAACTATATTATTAGAAATTTATCGTTCTTTAATGGCGAAATGGTCTGGTGGATCCTTGTACTTGTATCGGTTTGTATTTTGGACCCTTCTATTTATCCCTTTGTCATCTGGATCCCTAAACTCATCCAAACATAACATTTTAAACATACTTTTTGATGTTGTATGGTGCGTGTTGCACAAACACGTACACGTTGGCCAAAAAAAAAGTTTTAATCCACGTATGAATATTTTATTCCATGTAGCTAATGACTAGTATGAACTAAGAATAGTCATCGCCTAGTCATTTTCATTGTTCATCCAGGACCTTCACAATTTTTCCCCTTCTCCCCTTCGCAATTTTTCACAGTTCCTCCGTGAAGCTCAGTTGATGCTAGGTTCCTCCGCGGTTTTCGTCGTAAGTTCTTGCCTTTTGCAAGCTATGTGTTAGTTCGTATTTTTTCATTTTCTTCGTACGTATCTGTTCGATTTTAGGGTCGATTGTCATTGGATTTTCTGAATTTTTTTGGGAATTTTACTTTGGTTTGTGCCTAATGTTAGTGTAATATGCTTTAGTAGTGGATGTATGACTTCGAATGACTTCAATGGCATATTTCATGAATTCGAGTAAAGTCTAGGGTTTATTCGTAAAATCTCAATTTCGAATAAAATTAATATTTTTTTTCTCGTCAATTGTCTTGGGTATTGATAGTGTCAGTGGTCCGTTGTTACATATCATAGGTGTATAAGATTCTTGATTCCTTAAAAAAATTAGGGCTTTTTGTTATTTTTACTTACAGGCGTGGTAGGTTTATGGCTTTAACTATAGTTGTTTTTCTTTTGACTTTACATGCATGGTAAGTTAATGGCTTTAACTATAGTTGTTTTTCTTTTGACTTTACAGGCATGGTAAGTTAATGGCTTTAACTATAGTGACACTTCAATTTCACTATGGGGGTTGTTTTGTATCTGATTCTAAGCTAAAGTATGCCAATGGAATCACTAGTCTTGAAAAGATTAATATAAATGTAGATGAGTTGCATATCATGTTGTTTCATAAAATAACACTGGAATTGGGTGTTGAAAATGTTGAAACATTTGGATGTAGAGTCAACAAGAAGGGTGGTTATTACATGTTAAATACTGATTCTGATGCTTTAAACTTTCTTAATAGTTTGAAGGGTGCATATTTTGTTGATGTATATGTTGTACATCCCATTCGTACACCTTTAGTTGTTGAGGATATACTTGTATTGCCTAGAACTAATGTTGATGTGTCCTTCTCTCCACAAAAAGATAATGCCGATGTGTCCTCTTCCCCACAAAAAAATAGGGGTGATCTGTCATCCCCCCCACAAAAAGATAGGGCTGATGTGTCTTCATCTCAACCATTTGATGAAAATGAAAAATAAAAATAGGCCTTTAAACCAAGATCAGTCCCCTATAGTTGAAAAACAATCCCTCATAGTTGAAGAACAGTTCCCTAGAGTTGAAGAACATTCTGATTCTGATTCACTTTATGATGTTGATGAAAATATTGATGATTTGAATGATTTGGATGAGGAGTTGCTTCAAGCTAGATGATACGCTCAAATTACACCTCCCTAAAGAAGTATAAACGATCGTTATCAAGTAAAGAACCCAACTTGTAGGTTGGGGTCGATCCCACGAGGAAAATGGTTTAGACTTAACTTTAACTAACAATTATATCTATTTAGTCAAATTATTTCCGAAGGAAAGTAAACAGGGGGGATTTTGTAACTAAGTGACATTTTAGAATGCTTAAGTAACAAGTAGACAAGATTCAACTTTGTTGTATCAATATGAGAAAGAAACTAGGGCGTATGTGTTCCCCATAAGCTCTTAACGCGGTAATCCTAATAATAGTAATCCTTTCCTAGTGTTTTACATGCAAAATTGGTAAGTTAAGTATCCCTAAGTGATTGGTCCTCCAAGTAGGGAATTTCACTTCGCACCTTGGTCCGGCTACGAGTGTTTGCTTTACTAAATCTCACCTTTTACCTCAGATTAGTCATCACATCAATGTATGACTTAGTTTTCACCCTCATTCCAATTGATATTAGACTATTAGATAACATCCACTAAATCTCTGTTGTTAATTCTTTTCTCATTAACTACCTCTTTGGTCCGGCAAGTAGCAACGAGGCTAGTTCTAACGCGTGCACTCGTTAAAAAGACTTCTAAGCGAAAGAATTAACAATACATGCATCAACACTATTCCAGAATTACTTAATTATTATTCATACTTTGTTAATTGCTCATGGTTCCCACAACCCTAGTTGTGGATTTAGCTACTCATGCTTGAAAGATCACAATTCATAATTAGTTTAAAAGAATTCATGAACTTACGAGTAGAATAGATGCAAACCCGAATCTTGAATTGAAAGTCAAAGTGAAAATTATATCCAACGAATTTCGGAAATCAAATTGCTAAAGTTTGCAAATTAATTCCCAAAACACCAAAAACTAAGAGTTTACAATAATGTCTAACCCCCAAAAATAAGGTTTATAACTCCTATTTATAGAAAACAAATCCTAAATAAAACAGGAAACAAAATAAGGAAATAACTGGCAGGACGCGGTTTCAAACGACGTTTCGACCTACGGACCGTGGGTCGACCTACGGTCCGTAGGTCCCCTCCGTGGCTCAACACTTAAAAACTTTCATCAGGTACTGGAACCTTCAACTCTCAGATCATCAATAACGGACGTGCAGGACGGACCGTGGGTCGACCTACGGTCCTTCGTCTTGCTCATGGTTCCACACTTGTCAGAATTCCCTGATGTTCTACCTATGATGCCTCACCCACGGTCCGTAGACTGGACTACGGTCCGTCCTGACACTCCGTGATTTGAGTTACTGGAACTCAACCTCCAGGCCAAGACCTACGACTGCCCATCCACAGCCCGTGGTTGGACCTATGGTCCTTGGGTGACTCCGTGGGTGGTCACTTCTGCACTTTTTCAGCTCGCATCTTCATCAACCGCATCCAAGCCTATTTCCTGCAAACATTATACACAAAACATCAGTTCTAATCCAAAATAGCCCAAGACACACACAAAATCTAAGTGAAACGCATTAAAAATACCGTAAACTCACGGTATATCAACACCCTCAACTTAAACTTGTTGTTTGTCCTCAAGCGACACACTAAACTCTAAACGACACTTATGTAGAAATAGACATCCAAACTCAAGCAATCATATGGCTTTCTAACTCCATTCCATCATATTAGTGCAAATCTTTTCATCTAGACTCAACAAGCCAACTCATGCGGATCAAAACATGACATAGATTGACCAATAGACACCATAACATACACTTTTCACAATCACCAAGGTACCAACTCTCCAACAATGTAACTAGTACCCTCACTTCAAAAGAAATCCCTTTTTTCACACAATAGATATGAATTTTGAGTTTAAGGATTCATTCAACACTCACGCTCAGAAGTGACTTCAAGTACAGTTAGTGCTCAATACCATATGCTTGCCCTTATTTTCACTGCACAGACTCTCCAAACTAGCCGCTAGGATCACTATAGGACTTTCTTAGCTTGTAACGTAGGCTTAGGGACAAGTAGGATATATTTGGATACTTTTTAGTGACTTTCTGCCCTCCTTGACATTACATTGACTTTTTACCTCTTTTCTCAACCTATTCTTGACATCTTTTCATTTTCTTTTATTTCCCTTGACTCTCTTCAACGCAGATGTGACTTTCGACTTTATAACTCATATTTTTCACTTTTTTTTCTTTTACTTCATTTTTCTTTGTTTCTTTCAGCAATTTTGTCATTCATCTTTTTCCTCTTTTGAATCAAGTCACATTTTTTTCTATCTTTTCTTTTCTTTTTCTCTCTTCAACACAAAACTCTTTTCATACCCTTTTTTCTTTTGGTTTCCTTTTTCATAGCCACCCTCAACTTATGTATTTTGCATGAGTTGAGGTGCACAATATTCGATGTCGGACTGGGGAAAAGATCAAGGTAACTTTTTGAATTAGCCACCCTCAACTTAGGCTTTTGGCCTAAGTCAAGGTGCACATGTCCAAGGAGGGACCAGGGCCAAACTATATTTTTTTAGGAAAGGTGAGTTAGGTGTATTGAAAGAAGTGGTCTATATAAGGCTCAAACATTTGGATCAAAGGGAATTTATTTCATTTGGTTGGATCATTTTAGGCTTGAGTGGACTTATTTGAACAAGGGCCTATGATCATTTCCCAGCTTCTAGCCTAGATTATCTTAGCAGGACCAACGGGGCAAGTTCTAGATTGGCACATACTGTCTGAACATTCGAACTTTTCTCACACACTCTTAGCACATTGTTTCATCATCAGATTATTAGATTACCCAGTTCAAGTTTTCGCTTAAGTCATGAGGTCAAATCGGTTCCTTATCATGTCATATTGAGATCCAACACATTCAACTCATCAAGCCTCTAGATTTAGCACATTTCAAAATATTTTGGACGGGTATCAATTTCATGCTCATTATGCCATCATGCTTTAATTCTTCTACTTACTCCTACACATACATTCCTAAACATGTCGGTTCAACATAAAAGTAAACAGTCCTTTGGGGGAAAAGAACACAGGCAAGAAAACCCCAAAAGAGGATTATGAGTTGGGTTACTCAGACTTCACCCTATCACTCACAATCCATTTACCCCACCCCCAACAAAATAAAGTGCAATTGCCCTCAATGCACAAAAATCAAAAGTAAAACACAAGGTGAAGCAAACATGTGGTGTAACTGCGCCGAAGACCTCTCAGGAAGTGGGTGGGTCCGATTTCTCGGAGCCCGTTGGATCAACACTAGGGACACCATCAGTAGCGCCCACATCAACCAAAGTAGCACCCTCAATAGTGCTCAAACTACTAGATGGACCAACATCTACCTCACAGACTCGCTGCTGTCTCCTCTCCTCATCAAGTAACGATGCCCTCGTGGCCTCCTCCAACTGCTGGCGCTCCTTCTTCTTCAATATCCGATCCTCATCAACGTCAGAAGTACAGTCGGAGCAGTGGCGCTTCCCATTAGCACGGGAAGATTCTGGTGGTGGCATGAAATCACCAAATAGGGCAGACATCACCACGGTATCATCCTCCTCTTTAGGGGAAGCCTCTGGTGCAGACTCAGGAGGGGCTAAGACGACAGCAACATCAGCATGAAGGCTGGCCAACTCCGTCTGGAAGGTAGCCATATCAATAGTCGGGGCCGACCTCTCCAAGACTCTCAACTCGAACGCATCCAGGCGCTTATGAACGGCCTGAATCTTATGGTCCATCAACTGCTCCAACCTGGCCTCAGACTGCTCAATAGAATGCTGCATCCACGGCCTAATATGCTGCAGTAGTGTGGCCATCTGTGTCTCCAGCTTCAGAACTTGAGCTAGAAGCATGAGAGTGGACCCTGAAGAGGGAGTGGCTCGGGAGGAGCTAGGGTCCTGACTAGTGGCCGAAGATGGTGGAGCTTGGGCATCCGCTGTAGGGGATGGAATGGCAGTGTCATCAGCCTGCATCTGCTCCACATCCGCAGCAAGATCATCACCCAAAGGTTGTACCTCTACTAGTGGATCCCTCTGAGGTACATCTAAGTTGGTATCATCCCGAATGAGACCGATGTCTAGAGTCTTGGTCGCCTCAAGCAGCCGGTCGCAATGCCAAATGGGCACAGAAGCATCCCTGCAAAACTGAAAAATAAGGCACGGGAAGGGCAGCGTGGTGGTGGCCTTGAAGGCCCTCTCATGGATCTCCGAAATCAGGATGCGGGAAATGTCAATCTCCAATTCGGCCAACATGGCTGCTAGCAACACAGCCCGGTCCCATGTAACCACATTGTCCGCCTGAGTCGGGGATAGTCTGTTCCGCACCAACAGTCAGAAGAACTTCGCAGCGAAGCTCAATGATGCTTTCTTAATGCCCAAACTAGGAGTCCGGACACACTCAGCGCGCTTCCCATCTCCGGCAATGTGATGGGCCAGTCACCTCTATAGAGTTTCCCTCTACTCGGCATACCTCTGAAATGCCCTACTCTTAATGACTCCCATCCTATAGTCGAACTCTGTTGTATTAATGAGCAAAGTGTGGTCTGGGCCATATATGAACCTGCGAAGGGTGACCTCTGATATGTCGACTGTGAAAACCAGGTGGACTGAAGTGGAGGCTGAGCGACAGGCTTGGCCTGTTTAGAGATGGAATTTCTGATGGTGGCAGCATACGAGGCATAGAACTCTCTGGCTATCTCCTCGCCATATTTCCTGGTCTTCCATGTCATCCACTCGCATCAGTGTCTCCGGAAGAGCTCCTCAATAGTTGGTGCAGTGTGGAGGCAGCCTGTAAGGACCCTGCTCTCCTCTGACTCAATCCTGGTCATCCTCCGGTGCTCATTCATCATCGTGCCATTCTTATAAAGCTGATACTGGCCAGGGACACACCATCTGTTCGGCTCATCAGCCTTGGGAGCAGGCTCAACGCTGGTGGGTACCGGGCTGTCGCCGGTGCTGTCTGTATCTGAGGAAGAAGCGGTACTGCCGCTTGAACCAGAGCCAGACTGCGACTCTGAGCCAGCCTGTGCTCCGATCTGTATGGCCCCCTCCTCAGACTGGGAGCAGTGACCTTGTCGGAGCTAAACTGCTGGCCTCGGTTCCTAGCAGTACAGGGAGCAGTGGGGGAGGTCCTGAGGGTAGGTGGAATGTACTCCTCATCCGTGTCCTGATCAAGTAGACGTCGGGAAGGAGCGATTGATTTGGAGTTACCCTTTGCTGCGTAGGTAGGAGCATGTTTCGAGGCCATGGTTCAAGTATTCGAAGTTGGTGAGTGTGGTGATACAATGAAATCCTTGACCCTTTGCTAGCCTTTCGACACCGAACCTGGACTGTGAAATCGATTTGGGGAAGAAAATAGGTGTGATTACAGAGAGAAAAGGGAGATATGGGAGATGGAGGATTGATATGGGAGATTTGGGAGTGATTTGGGGGATTGATTTATGATTGTGGGTATTTGGAGGGTTGAAAAGCGGTTGGGAGGGAATTTTGGAAGTGGGGATGGTTTTAAAAATGAAAGGTTTTATAAAATAGGGGTCCGGGTCGAGTCAGGCAGAACCCTAGGTTGGACCCACGAGACCCCGTCGACGGTCCGTGGGTCGACCTACGAATCATGGGTTGGGTCCGTAGGTCACTCTGACACTTAGAAAAAAAATGAGAAATCCTACCTGGGATCTACGGACGCCATTCACGGTCCGTGGGTGGACCAACGGACCGTCGATGAGGTCCGTAGACCACTGCACAACTATTTTCTGCAGATTTTGCCTTTCGTCCCTGCACACGTAGCAACCATTAGGACTTTCTTTTTACATTTTCTGGACAATTTTAGACACGGACCTTATTCTATATCTAGTCAACACTAATATAAAAAATAAAACACCTATCTAAAGAGCTACAAAAATTCAAAAACTCCTATATCGAGAAGAAAAACCTATAGTTGGCTAGATTGTACATCTTGGGTTGCCTCCCAAGCAGCGCTTGATTTAACGTCGCGGCACGACGCCGACACCTTGATTACTCAGACTTCATCAAGATAATATGCCTCAATCACTTCTTGCACACTCTCAGATTTCCCCATGTAGACCTTGATCCTCTGCCCATTTACTTTGAACCTTGTTCCCTCCTTGTTCTCGAGATCGACCGCTCCATGTGGAAATACTTGAGTGAATCTGAATGGCCCGGTCCACTTGGATTTGAGCTTGCTCGGAAACAAGCACAACCTTGAGTTGAATAAAAGCACCAGATCACGTACAACAAATTCACGCTTTTCAATCTTTTGATCATGATACTTCTTCATCTTCTCCTTGTACAAGACTGAACTTTCATATGCTTTTAGGCGAAACTCATCAAGTTCATTCATGTCATTCAGTCTTTGACTCGATGTGGCGCCCCAATCCAAATTCAACTTCTTCAATGCCCACATTGCTTTATGCTCTAGCTCTACAGGCAAATGGCATGACTTCCCATAAATAAGTTGGTAGGGGGACATACCTATGGGAGTCTTGAATGCGGTGCGATAGGCCCATAGAGCATCATCAAGCCTTCTTGACCAATCAATTCTGTTGGCATTCACAGTCTTTGCAAGGATTTGTTTTATCTCTCTGTTTGACACCTCAACTTGCCCACTAGACTGTGGATGATAAGGAGTGGCGACATTGTGACGAACCTCATATTTCTCCAGTAACACCTTGAACAACTTATTACAAAAGTGAGAACCTCCATCGCTGATAATCACCCTCAGTGTATCAAATCTGGAGAATATACTCGTTTTCAGGAATGCGGTGTCACTTTTTCCCTCATTTTTTGAAAGCGCAATTGCTTCCACCCACTTTGATACATAGTCAACCGTAACAAGAATATACTTCATCACATGAGAACTTACAAATGGACCCATGAAGTCAAGGCCCCAGACATCAAATAACTCAATCACCAATATCGGATTCATAGGTAGCTCTTGCTTCTTTGAAATTCCTCCTTCTCTTTAGCAACGATCACATAACTTGGCAAAATCATGAGCATCTTGGAGGATGGTAGGCCAGTAATACCCACACTGCAAAATTTTGTGAGCAGTTCGAATACCACTATGGTGCCCACCAACGGGCGATGAATGACATAACTCTAGTATACTCATCATCTCAACCTCGAGCACATAGCGACGAATAATCCCATCTGCACAAATACGAAACAAGTAAGGCTCATCCCAAAAGAATTTCTTCACATCAGACATGAATTTTTTTCGTTGGTGGAATGAAAAATCCGCTGGAACCAAATCAGTTGCCAAATAGTTAGCAAAATCTGCGAACCACGGGATAAGATCATAAGAAGCAACCAATACTTGTTCATTAGGGAATGTATCATTAATTTCAATTCCATCCTCAAACTTGATCATAGCTTCCTCATCTAACATGGACAAATGATTGGCAACTTGATTTCCAGTCCCCTTTCTATCTTTCACCTCAAACTCGAACTCTTGCAACAATAACACCCATCTAATCAACCTCGGTTTTGCATCCTTTTTAGCCATCAGATATCTCAATGCAGAATGGTCAGTATGCACTATGACCTTAGAACCGAGCAAGTAGGACCTAAATTTTTCGAATGCAAAAACAACAGCAAGAAGTTCCTGTTCAGCCACAATATAATTCTTTTGGGCCACATTCAGAACTTTGCTGGCATAGTAAATCAGATGAATAATCTTTTCACGCCTCTGGCCCAATACTACCCCAAGAGCCACCCTGCTCGCATCACATATAACTTCAAACGGTTGTCCCCAATCCGGTGAAATAATGATAGGTGCGGAAATTAACTTGGCCTTCAACTCTCCAAATGCTCTCAGACAAGCATCATCAAAATCGAACTTAGACTCATTTTTGAGTAGTTTGCACAATGGGTGTGTAATTTTTGAGAAATCTTTTATGAACCTCCGGTAGAAACCAGCATGCCCAGGAAAACTCCTAACACCCTTTACATAGATAGGTGTGGAAGCTTTTCTATTACCTCAACTTTGGCTCTATCAACAATACCTTTCTCAGAAATCTGATAACCCAAAACTATCCCCTCTTTTACCATGAAGTGGAACTTTTCTCAATTGAGCACAAGATTGCACTCTTCACATCGTTTCAGTACCTCGGCCAGATACATCAAACAACCATCAAACGAGTCACCTACCACAGAGAAATCATCCATAAATACCTCAATAGTATCCTCCACCATATCTGAAAATATCGACATCATGCAACGTTGGAAGGTCGCTGGAGCATTACACAACCCAAATGGCATCTTTTTGAATGCGGAAGTCCCATAAGGACATGTGAAGGTGGTCTTCTCTTGGTCTTCCGGAGCTATGGAGATTTGATTGTAGCCCGAATACCCATCTAGAAAATAATACCAACCCTTACCAGCGAGACGATCCAACATCTGATCCATGAACGACATAGGGAAGTGGTCTTTCTCTGTCCATGCATTTAGCTTGCGGTAGTCCATGCACACTCTCCAACCAGTCACCGGCCTCATTGGAACAAGTTCATTCTTAGCATTTGGAACCACTGTGATTCCCCCTTTCTTGGGCACACACTGAATAGGACAAACCCAACTACTATCGGCAATGGGGTATATGACTCCAACATCCAACCACTTAATGATCTCCTTTTTCACAACCTCTTGCATAGGGGGATTCAGTCTCCTTTGGTGCTCAATACTTGGCTTACTTTCTGGCATGAGTTGGATTTTGTGAGAACAAATGCCCGGTGGAATACCAATAATATCCACAATAGTCCATCCAATAGCCCTTTTAAACCTCTTCAGAACAAAAATCGAGGCCTCAACTTGCTCCTCGCTCAAATCTGAAACAATGATTACCGGTAAAGTGCTATCTCTCCCCAAGAATACATACCTCAAGTGTGAAGGTAGAGCCTTAATTTCTAGTTTTGGAGGCTCTTCCACAGACGGCTTTGAAGGTGAGGATTCGCTATTCTTCATATCTAACTCCAATCTTTTCGGTTTGGAACGGAATTAGAACCTATCACGTGCGGCGACCAATTCATCATAGTCTTCAATACCATCACCATCAAAATTCATTATTACCGCTGCCAGTGCATCAACACCCAACCTCTCTTCAATAGATACATCAGAACCTTGCTCCATAATATGATTTACCATTGATACCGACTTAAGATCTCTTTCCGTCTTCATAGACCTACAGATATTAAAAGTCACCTCCTCATTATTCAGTCGGAACTTCATCTGCCCTATCTCCATATCGACTAAGGCACGCCCAGTAGAAAGGAATGGTCTCCCCAAGATGATGGGAACCTCAAAGTCAACCTCACAATCAAGTATCACAAAATCTGCCAGAAAAATAAACGACTCCACTTTCACAAGGACATCTTGGAGCACACCAATTGGCTTCTTCACAGTTCCATCGGCCATGAGTAGACGCATCACAGTTGGTTTTTGAGCCCCTAAACCCAACTTCTTGTATATGGACAATGGCATCAAATTAATGCTGGCACCTAAATCGCACAAAGCTTTTGCAAAGTGTAGCATCCCAATGGTACAAGGAATAGTGAAAGCTCCAGGATCCTCTTTATTTTGCACAAGTGACCTAGTAGCAATGGCACTGCAATGTTGCATTCTCTCATCATTCTCGAAACTCACAGCCCTCTTTTTGGTCACCAAATCTTTCATAAATTTCATATACCCAGACATCTGATCCAAAGATTCTATCAACGTAATATTGATGGAAAGCTGCTTCAGCATATGTATGAACCTGCGGTATTTACCCTCTTCGGTCTTTTTCACCAATCTCTGTGGGAATGGAGGCGGAGGTCTAGGAAAAACAACTTTTTAGGTCACCTCAGCTTCCTTTTCAACACTATCTTTTGGGGCTTCAGTAACCTCAATCTCATCATCATCATTCTCTACCACTTTTTCATCCGTAGACGGCATGTGTGGATCAATGGTCTACTTTTCTCCACGAGTAGTGACTGCCATACAATGCCCATCATTTTTCGGATTCTGGAGAGTATTGCTAGAAAGTGTGCCAGGCTGACGTGGATTTGCATTGGTGGACAACTGACTAAACTGCTGCTCAAGTTGCTTGATAGACACTGTGTAGGCATCAACTTTTTGACCTATTCCAGATAAGTCGTTTCACATTTCTTTCACATTCTCATCAGTTGCATCAAACCTCTTCATCATCTTCTGCATCATACCCTCAATTCGTGACATATTATTACCACCCTCTTTATTACTAGGAGGAACATAGGGACCAGCCTTATAATTCTTGTTGCCATAGTTGTTCCGGTTGTAGTTATTGTCGCGATTGTAGTTCCCATCCTGGACATAGTTACCCTCACGGTTGTAGTTCCCATAGTTCCGACCTTGGTTTCCTTAACCTTGGCGCCAATTATCCGAGTTGGAACCTTAGTCGTTGGTTCAGAAACCCCCCGTCTGATCATTTACCAAGTACGCATCCTCATCATAGTAACACTCCTTAACTGATGGTGGTGGAGATCTAGTCAGATAATTCACAATTTTTACCTTTTTTGCACTCCCACTCATATGTTTTAGTACCAAGCCCAATTTTGTTCTCATCTGTGCCATCTCTTCCTGAATGTCTCTTTCCGTACTAGTGTTTGCCTTTCTAGTGCTCCAGGCTTTGTTGTTTTGGGAAATCCTCTCAAGCTTGTCAGCTATCTCCTCAAAAGTGCACTCACAATATGATCCTCCAGCAATAGTATCAAGAACAACCCTTCCATTGTCATCCTGCCCTCTATAGAAATACTCTTTCAACGACTCATCATCAATGCGGTGATTTGGAACATTTCTGATGAATCCAGTGAACCTATCCCAAGAACTGCTGATAAGTTGTTCAATTTATCCTTATGATTGACCTTTTTGGACACTGAAAAGTACCTCGCTGTGAATACCTTATGCATCTCATCCCATGTGTAGATCAAATTGTATGGTAACTCAGAAAACCATACTTCAGCATCACCGGTTAGTGATAGTGGGAAGACCCTCAGACCTATAACATCCATATCTAACTCTGGTCGCCCAACACAAATTTTACACACACTGGAAAGTTTAGCCATATGAGCATAGGGATCCTCCGAAGCCAACCCAGAAAACAACCCTCTCGCTGTAAGCATCTGTATCAAACTGCTAGTGACCACAAATGTGTGACCTGGAGGTAGAGGTGGAAGAACAATAGGATCATCTGAGATGGTCGCATCATAATCATCCCTGTAATGCTAACGAAACCTCGGTGCTGGTGGATTCTGAACCCTTTCTGCATTACCAAGTAGATTACCACCATGAACCTGAGGCGGTTGCACCCCAGCTCTATCTCCTTGACTCTCTTCCTCAGGATTATTGTGTACCCCTTGATTAGTCATTTTCCTCAAAGTTTTATTCAACTCTAGATCGTACGGGGTCAACGGTTCACCTTGACTTCGTGTACTTGGCATACACTAGAGTAGAAACCTGTAGAAGACAAAAAGAACAAAAACAAAATGTAAAATTAGGAAATACTTGACTAAAGTTTAATAATGTAGTTAAACTTAATCTAAAAGCCAAATTCCCCGACAGCGACGCCAAAATTTGATACGCTCAAATTACACCTCCCCAAAGAAGTATAAGCGATCATTATCAAGTAAAGAACCCAACTTGTAGGTTGGGGTCGATCCTACGAGGAAAATGGTTTAGACTTAACATTAACTAACAATTATATGTATTTAGTCAAATTATTTCTGAAGGAAAGTAAACAGGGGGGATTTTGTAACTAAGTGACAGTTTAGAATGCTTAAGTAACAAGTAGACAAGATTCAACTTTGTTGTATCAATATGAGAAAGATACTAGGGCGTATGTGTTCCCCATAAGGTCTTAACGCGATAATCCTAATAATAGTAATCCTTTCCTAGTGTTTTACATGCACCTTGGTCCGGCTACGAGTGTTTGCTTTACTAAGCCTCACCTTTTACCTCAGATTAGTAATCACATCAATGTATGACTTAGTTTTCACCCTCATTCCAATTGATATTAGACTATTAGATTGCATCCACTAAATCTCTGTTGTTAATTCTTTTCTCATTAACTACCTCCTTGGTGCGGTAAGTAGCAATGAGGTGAGTTCTAACGCGTGCACTCGTTAAAAAGACTTCTAAGCGAAAGAATTAACAATACATGCATCACCACTATTCCAGAATTACTTAATTATTATTTATACTTTGTTAATTGCTCATGGTTCCCACAACCCTAGTTGTGGATTTAGCTACTCATGCTTGAAAGATCACAATTCATAATTAGTTTAAAAGAATTCATGAACTTACAAGTAGAATAGATGCAAACCCGAATCTTGAATTGAAATTCAAAGTAAAAATTATATCCAACGAATTTTGAAAATCAAATTGCTAAAGTTTGCAAGTTAATTCCCAAAACACCAAAAACTAAGATTTTACAAAAATGTCTAACCCCCAAAAATGAGGTTTATAACTCCTATTTATAGAAAACAAATCCTAAATAAAATAGGAAACAAAATAAGGAAATAACTGGCAGGACGCGGTTTCAAACGACGTTTCGACCTACGGACTGTGGGTCGACCTACGGTCCGTAGGTCCCCTCCGTGGCTCAACACTTAGAAGCTTTCATCAGGTACTGGAACTTTCAACTCTCAGATCATTAATAACGGATGTGCAGGATGGACCGTGGGTCGACCTACGGTCCGTCATCTTGCTCCGTGGTTCCACACTTGTCAGAATTCCCTGATGTTCTACCTATGATGCCTCACCCACGGTTCGTGGACTGGACTACGGTCCGTCCTAGCACTCCGTAGTTTGAGTTACTAGAACTCAACCTCTAGGCCAAGACCTACGATTTCCCATCCACGACCCGTGGTTGGACCTACGGTCTGTGGGTGGTCACTTCCGCACTTTTCAGCCTGCATCTTCATCAACCGCATCCAAGACTATTTCCTGCAAACATTATACACAAAACATCAGTTCTAATGCAAAATAGCCCAAGACACACACAAAATCTAAGTGAAACGCATTAAAAATACCGTAAACTCACGGTATATCACTAGACAATCTATTATTCAAGAACAAGTTAAAGAGAAGGCTGATAGAGTAAATCTAGATGAGATACCATCTGGTTCTATAGTTATAGATGCTGGTTTTGAAGACATTTATAAAGACATGAGAGGGAGATTTGAAGGCAATTGGGGTGGTGATGACCCTTATTTTGATAGCTCAGATCTTGGTAGTGACATTAGTGAAGATGAAGGGGATCCTGTTGAGAATGATGAAGTGGTAGATCCACCTAGGAATACAAGTACAAATATCTACTTTGATCCAACTGCTAAAAAGGTTTTATTTCAATTGTATATGATTTTTTTGAATCATATTGAGTTCAGTGAGGCACTGCAAACTTACTCTATTCAGAAGAGTGTAAATATTAAGTTGAAACCTAATGTGAAGGAAAGGATAAGAGCAAAGTGAAAGAAAAAGGGTTGTACTTGGCATATTCTTGGAAGTATTAATGGTAACACTGGAAACTTCAGTGTTAAGACATATTTTCCTGTCCACAAGTGTTGTAAAAGAACAAGAAACAAACTGTGTACCCCATTTGGATTAGTAAACATTACAAGGAGAGGATTATGAGTGAGCCAACCATCAAACTACATCAGATTCAGTCTTTGATAAGAAAGTAGTATAATTTGTATGTTAGTAAGACAAGCTGTAGAAAGGCAAAACTGAGAGTTACAAATGAACATTTGGGAGATTTCTGAGAGGAGTTTGCTAGGTTGTATGATTATGCTGAGGAATTAAAGATCACAAATCTTGAAACCAGTGTATCCATTAGGACATCCGAGGACACAATTCCAGGAAAAGAGGTGTTTATGAGCATCTATATTTGTCTTGGTTCCTTAAAAATGGATGGAAAGAAGGGTGTAGAGGGATTATTGATTTAGATGGTGCATTTCTCAAAAGTGTATGTAAAGGTGAACTGTTATCTTGCATTTCCAAAGATTGAAATAATCAGATGTACCTTGTAGCATGGGAAGTAGTTGATAAAGAAACCAAGGACACATGGTCTTGGTTTCTCAAGTGCATCAAACATGATTTGGAGCTTACATAAACTGAAGGTGAAGGACTAACAATGATGTCTGATATGCAGAAGGTATTACTAAATTATTTGTTAAATTTATTCTTTCATCTTTCTGTAGTAATTGCTATTTAACATTGTTGTATGTCTAATGTTCTATGTTTGACAGGGTCTTCATCTTGCACTTACTGAATTATTGCCAAATGCTAAAATTAGATGGTGTACTAAGCATATATGGGCAAACTGGAAGAAAGACTGGAGGGGTGAAGAAAGGAGAAGAAAATTCTGGTAGATTGCCAGGGCATCATTTGAGGTACTTTTACAAGCAAAACTTGATGACATGAGTCAGTTAGTGTAACATCTCGCAAATTGAAATAACTAGGAAGAAGTTAAAAATTGGAAATAACCATTTTTGGAAAGATTATAAAAATCTGAAAATTTTGGTAAGTATGTTAAGTTGAGTTTTGGCCAACTTCAAACGACCATAACTCCTAGCT
>JAJONR010003004.1:0-69091 GCA_029582245.1 Solanum etuberosum | reverse complement strand
GACTTTCGGATGATCAACACAACTGAATGACCACCCATGAAATTTACTCAGAGTTCAACAAGTATCATGGCAGGAAAGTGAGAGAGACATAGAGCACATATATTGCACCCTTTTTTTAAAAAAACTGACAATTGTATTCCTTAGCATCAAGGGTATATTGTGTAAAAAAAAAATAGTGACTTTCGGATGATCAACACAACTGAATGACCACCCATGAAATTTACTCAGAGTTCAACAAGTATCATGGCAGGAAAGTGAGAGAGACATAGAGCACATATATTGCACCCTTTTTTTAAAAAAACTGACAATTGTATTCCTTAGCATCAAGGGTATATTGTGTAAAAAAAAAATAGTGACTTTCGGATGATCAACACAACTGAATGACCACCCATGAAATTTACTCAGAGTTCAACAAGTATCATGGCAGGAAAGTGAGAGAGACATAGAGCACATATATTGCACCCTTTTTTTAAAAAAACTGACAATTGTATTCCTTAGCATCAAGGGTAATTGTGTAAAAAAAAAATAGTGACTTTCGGATGATCAACACAACTGAATGACCACCCATGAAATTTACTCAGAGTTCAACAAGTATCATGGCAGGAAAGTGAGAGAGACATAGAGCACATATATTGCACCCTTTTTTTAAAAAAACTGACAATTGTATTCCTTAGCATCAAGGGCTATGCTGGCCACCTCCAAAAGATGTTACAAGAAAGGAAAAAAGACAAGGATACTTACAAAGACCCTATGAAGTCCACTAATTGGATGTCCTCTTCTATATCCTGTTCTTTACAACAAAATCCTAGAGTAGTAATAATTTTCCATTTTTTCTTCTGTAGCTCCTTAGGTTCAAAAATTCTTTGATTCCTTTGTTTCCATATAATCCACCAAATACATGCTGGAATTGTTCTCCACCATCTTTTTCAACTCTTACTGCCTCCCCTTTTGATCCAATAGCTTATGAGGTCAGAAGTGTATTCTGGCATAATCCAAAAGTCATGGGCTTTGCTGGTAAACAAAGCCCGCACCTGTTCGGTTACCTTACAGTGCAGGAATAAGTGCATGTGGTTTCCATAGCCGCTTTCACAAAGGAGGAATCTAGATGCTATGTTGATGCCCCTCTTCCGCATTGCATCATCAGTCAGACAGCTCATCCTAGCAATCAGCCAAGTGATGCACTTCACTTTGGTAGGGGCTACACTCTTCCATATTGTGCTCCAAGGTCCTATTGATCATACTGCACTTTCTCTAAGTCCTCAGTTGAATAGTCTGTTCACAAAAATTATCCCAATGTCTCCATGCTAATTTATATGGCTCTAGGGTGGTACCAGGAAATTTCACCAATCAAGCTTAGGAATTCCACCACTCTATTAATCTCCCAGAAATTAAGCATCCTTCTGAATACTAGGTTCCAACCTTGAGGAGACCACATCTCCTCCATCCTGCTATCCGGGTTTGTGCATATTGAGAAAAAACTCGGGAACGAGTCCCTTAGGATCCATTTCCACACCAATTATTAGTGCAAAACTTAGCATTGTCTCCTCAGCCCACAATAATCTTTGATATGCCTTTGAGATACAACCACAAGTTCATGATGGTCCTCCACACCCCAACACCATAAGTGTCATTGACTTCACTAATGCACCAGTGGTCCAGTTGTCCATGTTTGTGTTGTATTAACTCTTTCCACAAAGCCTGTCCCTCTTG
The DNA here is from genome assembly GCA_029582245.1 of Solanum etuberosum. Taxonomy (NCBI): domain Eukaryota; kingdom Viridiplantae; phylum Streptophyta; class Magnoliopsida; order Solanales; family Solanaceae; genus Solanum; species Solanum etuberosum. The sequence continues at coordinate 67,381 of JAJONR010003004.1, read as the reverse complement.
AACGTACCTCCAAAATCATTTTGAAAGTAGGCTCTTGTTATGTAACTTTAAACTCCTCACCCCCAATCCCTCATTTTTCCTACTTTGTTGTACTATAGGCCATTTAACCAAGTTGAAACCCTTATCTATCTTATTTCCTCGCCAAAGGAAATTTCTTCTTAGTGTATCCAGAGACTTGACTGCCTTGCCAAGAATAGGGATAAGGGACATCACGTTGATGAGTCTGAGATTTGACTCATTTGAGGCCTTTTTAGTTCAACAAATAGTGTCCAAAATGTCTATTTATATCCTTATTTGATGATTTTTTGATATTTTGCAGCTATGAAGGCTAAAGGACAGGGCAAGGATGAATTATGAAAAAAAGCCCAAAAACATTGAAAAGAATGTAAACTCCCAGCTGATAATCACCTAACCAAAAGGTGGATAACCCAATAAGTCGGACCTCGCCTAAAGAGACACTATGTACATTTGAGAGTATTCAAGGCAGGTTGGCGAAGCAAAGTGGAAACAGTGATTCACCGAAATCATTGGGCAAGCTAAAAGCTCCATCGCCGAAGGTGACAGACTTCTAAATTAAAATGAAAGTTGAATGGGAGAACAAGGTGGTAATCGGCGATTCGTCAAATGCGAAAGGCGAACTTGATCGAGTTCGCCAACTGAGGTTCAAACACCTGAAGCTTGAAGCCAAGGAAGGGCGAGCTAAAGAGCAACCAGCAATCTGCCGAATCAGGAAGGCAAGCCCGACTAACGTCGCTGATTAGGTCCCGCATGGAATTTCAAATTGATTTTTTAGGAAATTATAAATAGCCCAAAGGAGAGAGAAAATGGAACTTGGATCTTGGATCTTGGATCTTGGATCTTGGATCTTTGATCTTTTATCATTTTATCAGATCTTTTGTCTTTGAATTCAGCTTTTGAACTTTTTGCCTTTTTCTAAATTTTGAGGTTTTGAACAACCTTGTAATTGACAATTGTGGGTTCAATTCAAAGTGGGTGTTGAAGATTATTGTTGATTTCCAACTCTTTAATGGCTGAGAAGTGAGAACATCATTGGTATACTTTCTTTTCCTTTTATAATGCTTGGTTAAAACCCCAATTCCAGGGGTGTGATTTATGGGGTTTGGCCTTGGGTTAATTTAGTGGGTCTTGTATCTTGCTCTGTTTCACTACTATTCATCCAATTGATTTGAGTTATTTAGCATGGGGTTAATTTATGGGTTAAGGTTGCAAACTTAATCCTAGTCTAGGTCTTCGATTGATGCTCGAAAGAGAACAATTGAAGTGGGTAAATAACTTAATGCTTGCGATTTAGGTTTGATTTATGTTAGTTTGCTTGAAAGAGAAATTGTGGTTCAATTCTAATTGTCAGATCTGCTCAAAAGAGAGAATTTAGTAAGTTATTGGGTTGATTCGTGATTTACATGAGACTGAAAGGAGATTCTATGATATGATGTTTTGAGATCGAAAGAAGATTAGTGTCATTGAAGATGACCCAGCTTATCCATGTTTGTCTAGTATTATTGAGCAAGCACTTGCACCCCTATTTGACATCGATACCAATTCCCACACCCCTAGATCGTCTCTTGTTTAAATTCTTGTTTTAGTTGAATTGTAATAATTGATCAGAAAAACCCTTTTAGTGAATTTGCTGGAATTATCCACCCATTTGCCCTAATTGCTACAATGAATCGATTTGCATTCTTAATTTCCTAATTGAATGCTTTGCATTATGTCACTCCTTGTGGGGTTCGACCTTGGCTCTCTTGTTGGGTATTTTTATTGCTAACGATCGCTTACTCTTCTAATTGTTTTTTTACAGGTACCAATTCAGCGATTCGCCGAATGACATTGGGCGAACTACATTGAGTCCACCGAGTTGAACTTCAGGTTTGGTATTTGTACAGGCATCATCAGCAAGCTTAAGCTCCTTCGGCGACGTTAGTCGCAGACTGCCCAGTGCGCCTGACATAAAAAGGCCAAGAGTCTTCATTTTTAAAAGGCCATACACTATTGCTTTTGAAACTTTTCACTTCCTAAGCACTCAACTCTTAGCCTAAATACTAGTTTGCGCTCTTTTTGCTTTGATTTACTTGCGTGGAGTGCTTGAGTGTTCGTGATTCTCGACCAAAACCTTCTTCCCTCTTTGTTGCTGATCTGTACTTGTCTGAGGTTGGTTCTCAAAGTTATTTTTGTCGTCTTTGCTTAATATTAATGTATATTGATTGGGCTAGCTGTTAATTTTGCTGATGTCAATCATGTGGGCGGCTTAAATTTAGTCGATTGCATATGGCCCATGAACTCGAATAGCTGATTTTGAGCCTAAACTTGCTAAAATTGATAGTGAAGGTTAAAAATTGAAAATGAATTGTTGAATAGTATGGGGTTTGTGTGAATATTGATTGGTGACGTTTTTATTAAGGGCAAATCATCGATTTGGCAATGCTTTGTTAAAAATTGGGGAAAGTTAGGTAACTTGTGAAATTGCTTGGGTGTTGGGTAGTGTTGCATTTTGGTGCTTGATTTTTGAAAATTGGCATTGGGCTGAAATTACCTATTCAGCGAGCTTGTGACTCATTTGGGGCATATTTAGTTCAACAGATAGTATCCTCAATGCCTATTTATGTTCGTATCTGATGATATTTTGCGGTTATGAAGGCTAAAGGACAAGGCAAGGATGAATCTATGAAAAAGAGGCCAAAAACATTGAAAAGAGTGTAAACTCCCAGCCGATAATCGCCTAACCAAAAGGGCGGTCCAATAGGTCGGACCTCACCCAAAGTGACAATGTGCACGTTTGAAAATATTCAAGGAAGGTCAGCAAAGCAAAGTGCAAATGGCAATTCACCGAAATCATTAGGCGAGCTAAAAGTTCCATCGCCAAAGGTGACAAATGTTTGAGTTAAAATGAAGGTTGAAAGGGCGAGCAACGTGGTAATCGGCGATTCGCCGAGTGCAAAAGGCTAACTCGATCAAGTTTTCCAACTGAGGTTCAAACACCTGAAGCCAAGAAAGGGCGAGCTAAAGAGCAACCGGCGATCCGCCAAATGAGGAAGGCGAGCCCGACTAACGTCGTCGATCAGGTCGCGCATGGAATTTTGGACTAATTTTTGGAGAAACTATAAATAGCCCAAAGGAGAGAGAATGAATCTTGGATCTTTTGATCTTTTATCATTTTATCAAATCTTTTGTCTTTGAATTTAGATTTTTAACTTTTTACCTTTTTCTTAGTTTTGAGATTTTGAAAAACCTTGTAATTGACAATTGTGGGTTCAATTCAAAGTGGGTGTTGAAGATTATTGTTGATTTCCAACCCTTTAATGGCTGAGAACATCATTGGTATACTTTCGTTTCCTTTTATGATGTTTGGATAAAACACCAATTCTAGGGGTGTGATTATGGGGTTGGTGTTGATTTAATATAGTGGGTCTTGTATCTTGCTCTGTTTTACTGATGTTCATCCATGGATTTGAGTTATCTAGCATGGGATTAATTTATGGGTTAAGGTTGCAAACTTAATCCTAGTCTAGATCTTCGATTGATGCTCGAAAAAGAACAATTGAAGTGGTAAATAGCTTAATGCTTGCAATTTAGGTTTGATTTATGTAGTTTGCTCGAATGAGAAATTGTGGTTCAATTTTAATTGGCAGATCTGTCGAAAGAGGATTAGTGTCATTGAAGGTGACCCAGCTTATCCATGTTTGTCTAGCATTATTGAGCAAGCACTTGTACCCCTATTTGACATCGATACCAATCCCCACATACCTAGATCGTCTCTTGTTTAAATCCCTATTTTTAGTTGAATTCTGATAATTGATTACAAAAACCCTTTTAGTGAATTTGGTGGAATCATTCACCCATTTGTCCTAATTGCTACAATGAATCGATTTGCATTCTTAATTTTCTAATTAAATTCTTTGCATTATATCATTCCTTGTGGGATTCAACCCTGACTCTCTTGTTGGGTATTTATTTTGCTAACTACCACTTACTCTTCTAATTGTTTTTTAGAGTATTTTGAGTATTATCACACGTAAGTGGGTAGAGAGTCTAGTACTGAGTTGATTAGTGTGACTCTTCCTCCCAAGGATAGGTACTGGACTTCCATATAGCCAATTTCTTCCAAGATTTCTCAATAATGCCCTCCAAAAAACTTTTGCTTTGTGCTTGGATCCTAAAGGCATGCCTAGGTAGGTTGTAGGCAATTCTTCTATTTTGCAATTCAAAATACTTGTCAAGAGTCTCAATCTGTTGTACCTCCTTTATTGGAAAGATACTACTCTTTCTCCCGGTCCTGAGCAAGCTTCAAAAACCACTAAAATCACTCTTAAATAAAAAAAATTGTTCCTACTCTGCTTCGTAGAATTCCATTGTGTCATCTGCATACAATAAATGTGTCAGTTCCATTGTATCATTTTCCATGTTCTTAATGGAGAAACCCCTTATCAAGTTATTCTAAGAAGCGTCTCTTATTAAGTTGTCTAGACCTTTCATTTCTAAGATAAAGAGAAAAGGGACAGAGGATCCCCTTGTCTCAAGCCTCTCTCTACAGTAAAAAAACCCAATTGCTTCTCTGTTTACTAGAATGGAGAACCTAGTGGTGTTAATGCAGAAAGCCATCCATCTGAGCCATCTCTAGCCAAACTACATCTTCCTTAGAGTATTGATAAGAAACTCCTAGTTCAAGTGAACATAAGCTTTCTCAATATCTATCTGGCACATTAGCCTAGGAATTTCTTCTCTAATTCTAGAGTCAATACATTCACTAGCTAGAAGAGCAGCATCCATTATTTGCCTTTTGTTGATGAAGTCCATTTGGTGCTTGTTAACTAGCTTACTGATTACCTTTTTCAACCTCTTTGCCAACACATTAGCAACTATCTTGTAGACCCTAGTGATCAGACTAGTAGGTCTGAAATCCCTTAACTCATTTGCTCCTACTTGCTTTGGGATCAAGGCTACTAAAGTGACATTAAAGCTCTTCTCAAACCTTTGTTGAGAATAGAAATTGTGAAAAATCTACATTAGTTCTTCTTTGATAGTTTCCCAGAAAGCATGGAAGAATGCCATTGTGTAACCATCTAGTCCAGGTTTTGATATTTATTAACTGCTCACAGTTTTATTCCTTCCAAAACTTCATCCTCCTCAAAATCTCTTGACAACCATACTTGTTCCTCTGCTGTGATTATTTGAACCTCCATGATGTTTAAAGATGGTCTCCAATTTTCTTTGTACAAAATCTAATAGAACTCCAACCACTGCATCCCTTATATCCACAGGATCTGAAGGTCTTCGTTAATCATTACGGACACTATGGTATTGTTTCTTTTGTGAGCTATAGCCATTCAGTGAAAGAGCTTGGTGTTCTTGAATCTAGATCTTTATCTCAAGTGCATCTCCTCATTTTTAACCACTTCCTCATACACCATTGCTAAATGAGTCTTCAACAATTGCTCATCATTTGTTAGTGCTCTAGGGACCTGTCTTCAAAACTGCCAATCTGTCCCAATATTTGTTCTTTTTTTATCCTCCAGTTGCCTCTATTCTCCTTACTTTACTCCTTGAGTTCTTTTAAGAGACTCAACTTTGAAGCTAAAATGAAATTAGGATTGTCTGTCACATAGACAGATCCCCACCACTCCTTAACTCTTATCTCTGAAACCCTCCACATTTAACCAACCACCACTTCTCAAATTTGAAATAAGATTTTCTAAAAGCCTCATCCCCCCAAGTCAGTACTATGGGGTTTGTGATCAGAACCTAAACTAGGTTGAATACTTTGTCTAATTAGAATGAGAAGTTCATCCCATGGAAAGGAGTATAGAAATCGGTCAATCCATGATGCATTTCTCGTTAGCTAGTTCTCCCCCTAAATAAAGAAGGATCCACCAGTTCCAATTCATTGATTCAACTGGAAAATCTGACAGACCCCAGACAATCTACTACAGTTGGTCTTTTCAGAGGGAAACCTTGTGGTATTGAAATCCCCACATACCACCCATGGTCCTTCATAGAAGCTTCTCATTGCCCCTAACTCCTCCCACAATTCCTTTCTTTCATTTCTATCACATGATGCATAAACTGCACTAATGAATCAAGTGAACTCCTGGTTTAAATTACTAAGCTTGCAGATGATGCTACAATTGCCACTTTCTACGGCTTCCCCTTTCTAGTTCCTATTGTCCCACATTATCAAAATGTGATACCTAAAGATTTCAACCACATTCCTCACATCCATCTGTTCCTCGATTCACTCCTAGGTTCCTTATCTTTGTAATTAACATCAAAGATTAGGTTTCTTACTTCTTTCAGCACCACCTGCTTATCAACAGATTCTATTGTAAAATCTTTGGCCCTCTTTTGATCTATTTATTTAGTAACAAAGCCAAAGCTTCCTCGGCGCACCCCTCGAAAGTTGCTCCAAAATCCTTGCTTAGCCTCAACAAATTGTGTTATACCCATATATTTGTCTTGCTTTCAACTTCCTTATTGCATTCGGAAGCATCACATTGGATGTGTGTTGGGTCCCCAGAACCATTACCTATTTTGAATTAATTTGCCCCGACAGATTGGTTTCTTCTCCAGTTATTTCTTCTAGAGAAAGAAATGAAACTTCTTCATGCGACTGGGTTCCAACTCCCATTGGTAAAGAATTGTGCATTGTAACCTTTCCCCTTGCTTCCTCCATTAGATACTAATCAGTTGAACAAAATAAGATTTCAAGTACTCCTTCCCAATAATTTAATTTTATGAGTAAAAGGCACAGGAGAGTCTTTGGTAGTTTCCTTTAAATTTTGGGCGTTGAACTGCCCAAATGACATGGCTCAGCACTTCAAAACAATTGTCTTAAGGGAACCTCCAAGTGGGGCTCCCCACCACATGTCCACCCACGTGAATACTTTCACCAAAAAAACCCTTTTTATCTCTATTAAAAGGAAGACGTACCTCAGACCTCTGTATATTTCTAGGGCTCAAGATATCTGACAGATCTCTCTCTTGACATCCACCCACTTCTCTCTCCTTGCTCATGCATGCTCTCTCGTCGAATTTTCTACAGAAGGTGATTGGAGTTTCCACCCAAATAGGTAGAAAGAAGATGTTCTTGTCATCAGCAATTTCAATAGGTGCCGAGATTTTTGTCGTCGGTCCTTTAATACGAATTCTGGCCCACAGGAGATGGTTTTTGAGATCGGTTTCTTCCTCCGTCTCAATCCAGCCACCACATCAATCTCTGATCTTCTTCATTACTGGCATGGACCAAATGTACAAAGGCAACCCTAGAACTCAAATCCAAAACCACTCGAACTCATGAGCTTTTGGGAAGGCCCCTATGGTCGGCGACCACCATTGAAGCTTCAATCTGCTCCCTTGTCTTCTCCAGTCACCCATCAAGACGTGCTCTACTGCCTTTCAAGACTAAGAATCAAAAAGGAATTGAATTCCATTCATATCGTAAACTTGGACTCCATGTGCTCCTTTCCAAGTCTGGTGAACCCATCGTCTTACATTGTTTTTGGTGGGTGCATCATTTTCACCAAAGAATTTCTCCACCAGACATCAGCCAAAAGATCTCTATCTTCAAGTTGGACTCGAGCTTTCAACATATCATCATCCTCAGATTCTACAGTAATCTTTATTTTTGTTTTTGTCCGAGTCCATTTATTTTCTTGCAAGGAATCCCGATAACTCATTTTCCCCTTGTTAGCAGTTATGTTTGCCTCCCCTGTGAATTTAATGACTTTTGTAGGTTTTGTACCCCTATAAATGAAGGAATATTTTCTTTGCTAACTTCTCTTGGCCCTCATTGAATGCATTTTTTGGAATTATAATAATTGTTTTGTTACTACCTTCCCTAAAATTAAAGATATGTATCTCCCATATTGATTATATTTCAGAGACAAAGAAATTTGTAGAGAAATCCCTGCACGTCCATGACTTGGAGACTTTCACTCTGATCCCCAATGCTTTTACTAGCATCTTGCATGTCCAGCCACGGGTAAGACCCATTCTCTTCATATGGTGCCTAGCACTCTCAACCCAATTATACCAAATTTCAACTTTTGATCTTGACTCTATTATGTCGTAAGATTTTCCCCCGGATCTGAAATATACTCTATTGTCCATCAAGATGGACAGCCCAAAGAAGATATGAAGGAAAAAAAGGAGAGAGAAGAAAAGAATGATATTCCGATGAAAGAAGTCCACCCAAAGAATGAGATCCAAAATCCAGAAGGGACTTCAGAAAGGTGTCTCAAAACTAATTCATGGGAGCATGTCTCTCCAGAAAACTTCTTTCTCTTCACTACTTACAATTATTGCTTGAAAAGCCCACTTATTGCACATTTTTTACTTTGGAAACTTAAAGCAGATCTTACCTTCCTCTATATGGTTATTACAAAGTGCTACTAGACAACCACAATTTACGGAAAGCAAGGAGGGGCATCACTTAATTATTGTAGCAGACAAAATGTTTTGCTCACAACTATTGCATGTCCGCATGTAGAGGGCAAAGAGCAAATATCACAATTTGGATAAGTTGAAGCACATGTTACACTTGACAATATGGTCACAAAGTGCTATTAGGCCTCATTAGTTTGGGATTAATAGAAGTCTAAAATTGAGTAGTTCCGACCTAAAATCATTAAGTACATTTGTATTCATTAAGATTTAAGCATTTAATTGATATGAATAGATCTTAATTTTTAAAATCTTGAACAAAGTCTTAATATCATTTAGAGATTTTTTGTATGGATAATTTACACCAGTCACCACTACTAATCACCTTTGCCATCACCACCATTACCATCGCCAATCATTAACCACCTATGTCATCACAACCACCACCAATGCCAACCACTACTATCAATCTCTACCACACATACCTTCGTTGTCACTACCGCCTCCAACACCACTGCCGCCACTATATTCAATCCCTACTACCAACCACCTCCACCATCACAACTAGAACTACAGCCAACTACCACCAACACATCGTCAACAACCACATATTCTTCAGCCACCACCACCACAACTGTAACCGCTACTATCAACCACTACCCACTTCTACGGCCAATCCCTACTATCAACCACCTCCACCATCATAACTAGCATCGCTTTGAACTACCACCACACATTCCTCCATCACCCCCATCAACACTGCTAATACTACATCAACCAACTTCACCACCACTACCAATCGCCATCATCACACCAGTCACTACAACACCAAATATCTCCACCATCACAATTATCACCACCACCATTGTCGCCGCCGCCACCACCACTACAAACAATCTCCACCATCACTAATAAACATAGATGTTCCATTTTTTATTAAATATATATATATATATATATATATTTCTAATATTTAATTAACTTTTTATTTGAATTATATATTTCTTATGCTTACAAATAAATAAACTATGCATATTCAAATGTTGAAAAACACATCATCATAATCATTCAGTGTTCAAATCTAGAGACTATCTTAATCATTCAAATTCCGACGTCTTAATCTTAGGCCCTATTTGGACATGATTTGAAGTTGAAGTTCTGTTTAGATTTTAGACATGCAATTTAAATTTCTTAAGTTGTATTTTTTTCTCATAAACGCGAAAACCCCATAAGTTGTAAAAATTATCAAATTTTCTTCAATTCTTATACAATCTTAGCAAAAGAGCAAACCATAGTTCATAAACAAAATATCAGAATATCTTAAGGTGCGCATTGATAAATCAATATCTTCGTCTTCCTTTTATAAATAAATATTTGATATTACATACTTTCAAATACACACAGTTTCATAAAGAATTCATTAGTCAACAATAGTAGCAACTAGCTTTTCATTTATATAATCTTTTCACATGGTACGGACAATCTCTTCAAGACGAGCATGAGTCTTTTTTTGCAAATTTTAAAATAGTGGATCTTTTTTTTACAAAATTTAAACTTATGGGTAGAGTTTTACATTTTAAAAAATATGGAATATCAAATCCTGCTCTTTGAAGAATTTAGAATTTGGAATTTGAAATCATCATCCCAAATCGCATGTCCAAACGTCTACTTAATGAAAACAAATGAGGTCTTAGACAACCACAACTTACAGAAAGCCATAACGAACATTATTTAATTATTGTTGCGGAGAGAATGTAATGCTCTAACCTCCTGCATGTCAGCAAGACTCTGCTCATGGATCTTAGTTGAACCAGGGAGATAAACAGAACCACCTCCAAGGCCATTTTGAACACGACATATGGTGAGCAGATTCTGAACCCTCCTAGAAAGTTCTGCTCCAGAACCTTTTAACTGTAAGTTGCGTCTATTTGTCAGGAAGTGTAGACCACCATAAAGCACATAATAAGTTAACAGACTAGGCTACTAACCTGTCTCGTGATGGCTGCCAACTTCTCTGCCAATTCAGCTTCTCCTTTCATCAAAGACAATCGACAACCTTTACCTTCAAGTGCTTCTAGTATTCTCATCACCTGTAGTGCAGGCGAGAAAGAACTACAGTCGAATGAGCATAACTGTTGAACCTAATAGTGCAATATAACTGGAAGCGAAAACCAGGATGGCAGTGATCCGCGAACACCAATGAAAAGGACACATCTCATAAAATAGATGCTAAGCTAATTTGGTTCAAGCAAATGACAATTACTAATTACACTGAAGGAGCAGGTTTGCAAGTTTTACTAATAGAAAATTAAGATTATAAGGAAGGTCAAATAAAAGTCGCACCCTCAAAAGGCGTCTTTGAAGACCTTGCTCTTTGTGTCTCATTCTTTCAATCCAAGGAAGGGTATCAGCTTGGAAATGCCTTTGCAACTGCATTTATTGAAGGTCAAGCCATAAGAACAGTGTAATGCAGACACTAAAAGACACATTTGTTGACAATATGTAGGCACACAATTAGAGAGGAGAAAGGAGACTAACCATTTTCACATTGTTCTGCGTCATTTGCAGCCTCTCAGCATCTGAAACTATGACTTCATCTTGAAGCTACACAAATTCAATTGGGAAATATCAATTATCAGGAACCACGCATCCCACCCTACGGGGCCAAAATTTAAGGGCAAAATAGAAACAAATGAAAGGTCATGATTAAAATGAGAAATTGTGATGCAAAGGCAACTCGGATGATTGAAATGTCTTCTCACATACGGGCTTAGTCATGAAAAGCTGAGAACTAGAAAATCTAAATATTAACCGCACTGACAAAACTAATAATTTAACTAGTTAATTATATAACAAATAGAATGTTATATTATGTGGAGAAATGAAAAATATTGAACTAACTTTGTATATTACTTTTGAATAGCTCATACACTTAATTGAGGAAGGAACTTTTAGGCAGTATTCCAAGTACTCATTTTGAAGCATTAGAAGAGCTCTAAGCTTCTAGGAACAGGATTCAATGTCACCCTCAGTCATACTATCAATTCATTTACTTCTCTAGGTATAACACTGGGGACTGAGTGCACTGCTTTTTAAGCTGCAACGTAAAGATACACATCAAGACATACTGGTCAAGTTCAGAGTGTGCCGATGCTACAATGGCTGTAAGTGGTAAGCCAGAGAGCTCAGGCATCAGCAAAGCCGAATTGGACGATTCTAGAAGGATGATTGGCATGCAGAAGGAAATATGGAGACTCTTTTCCTGACATCCACAATTTAGTTCTTCAGCAACAAAGTACTATAGCTGACTTATGGACTCCTCAAGGGTGGAATTTTGTATTTAGAAGACACCACAATGACTGGGAAATTCCAAGACTAACAGAATTTTTTAGAAGCATTGATCAGCTTAGTGGTCTGGAAACAGGGCAGGACAGATTGCAGTGGTTGGGAAACAGTAAAGGGATTTTTAAAGTAGGTGCAGCATATAAGAAGTTGAACCATCGAAATCTGCAGTTACTCAAGTGGCCCTGGAGACATATATGGAAAGCCAAGATCCCTAATAAGGTGTCTTGCTTTGTGTGGTTACTGGCTAAAGCAATGAAGAGGGAAAAATAGAAGTCACTGGCCAGTTGTGGAATTTGTTCCTGAGACTTAAAAACATATCTTGGTCCATGCCTAAGAGAATTTCAGAAGCTCTATATAGCTGGGAAGAAGCAGGGACACAAGCAAAAAATAGAAGTAACAGGAGAATTGTCCCCATCACTATTTGGTGGACAATATGGAAAGAGAGGAACCTTAGAGTTTTTGAGAATAGGGAGAGTAGTATGCAACAAGTAAAACTGAATTGCATTTTGACTGTGTTTTTGGTGTAATCAAATTTATTCTAATGATATTGTCTCTATCATTGATGTCTTAGGCTCATTATAGGGGATAGGTTGGTATTATTAGAGTTCCTTATGTAAATACGGTTTTCAGTACAACCTATGTACTGTTCTGCAGAAATAGAAACAATTACCATTTTCAAAAAAAAAAATCTAGCTTTATCTATAACAATAACACAACAACAGGAAAAGGGGAGCCCATATCGATTCTTAAATCAATTTAAGAAAAGAAAATTCTCAGTTGCAAGTCCTTGAGAACCACACTACAAGCAATAGAGCAGCTTGGTATCCTACAAGCATTTAGAGGAAGAGAATTATGAACCATCTGATGGATCCTTCCTACCGGCGATAACCAAGAAGAGAACAGATGGGCCAGCCCCCAAATCACTTGCTATGAGAGGTAGAGAAGCAAAATGAGGATACTATTAAACAGGAAGGTCATTCAAAATAGGATTTCTCCCTGAGGTTATGATACAAGCTTTTTAACAAATTGCAACACTAATTCTTGACCTTGGAAACTTGGTACAAAAAAGCACTTTTGAAGGTATCTTGCTTCTCTCGTTTGGTGGCTAAGGAAGCATATCTCACTCAATCTAATATTCAGAAAAAAGGAATGCAACTTTGTGGCAGATGTCTCCTATGTGAAAAGAACCCTGAAGAGGCATGTTAATAATTTTTATTTATTAATAATTGTTAGAAAAGGCATGTCAACTATTTTTCCACAGCAAGTTCACTAACCAGATTTGGCGCATGTTCATTGCAATTTTTGACATGAAATAGACAATACCCCCACTCTGTTTTAGAATTTTCGCACAGTTGGGAAAGAGTCGAGCTAGACGAGAAGGCATACAAGATTTGGGACACCACACCTTTGGTCACTTGGTGGACAATTTGGACAGAAAGAAGCAGCTTACTTTTTTAAGGCAAAAGGAGGAATATACATAGCCTTAAACTCGAATGTATTTTCCGCTAGCTTTTTGGTGCCACTTGGTTATGTAAAAGATGTAGATTTCATGTCAGATATGAACGAGGAGTTGCAGATTATGTCATTTAGACACACAATCTTAGGGCCGTCCATTCCATTTGTAGTTTACTCGTACCAAAAAAAAGAAAAAGAAAAAAAAAAAAGGTAGAGAAGGGAAAAAGGTTACCTCACTCTTGCAGAAGGATGCTTAATTGATAATCCCTGGAACTTACTTACAAACGTCGACTCGCAGATCAGTTCCATAACTAACAAACTTTACCTCACAGATCAGTTCCTTAACTTACAAACATTGCCTCACAGCTCAGTTCCATATTTTCTATGAAATATTTTAAACCAATAAGAAATTTGAAACCTATGGCTTGTTTGTTTCGAAAATAGAACACATTTTCAGATTTCTTTCTGCTTCCAGAAATCAGTGCAACCAGCCAAAAGATGTTTTCTCCAGAAAAGTCCTTGTGGACTTTCAAAAAATGCATGTTGGTCCCTCCCTCTAAACAAATATGGTTTGTTCTTTAATTTTGTCCATTTGACTACTTGTAAATACATTTTTGTAGAAAATAAACATCTTCAGTCAGATTTAATCTATAAATTTTCACTCATGTGAAAGCATTTAGAATTGTCTTAGGTAAATATCTTCCTACACATGACTGCTTTCCACAATCAATTCTATAAGCATGTTGTTTTCCAGAAATCAATGCCAACACAAAACCAGTTGTTTAACAATCCAAAAATATGCTGGCAAAGATGGGTTGTTCCAAGTGGTATGAAGAGATCCATTCAATAATAGGAAAAGCTTATGGAATAGCTATAAACCTAGAGAAGATTCAAGCAATGGCAGAACATCCTCTACCTAGGATGCATTTGGTGTCCAGGAAAGTGTTTTTGTAATTTCCAGTTAGTTAGGGTATAAAAGTATGTGAAAATGGTAATTGCAAAAGCTGTAAGATACAAATACAACAAAACAAGCCCAGTGAAATCCCAATATTTGCTGATGAATGTACAACTAAACAAACAAGGATATCCTATACACGAATGTTATTGAGGTGGATGTCACCAAGCCAATCCCTACAGAGATTACGGTCATGTATGCACATGGTCAATCATTCCAACAAGTGATTGTGTTTGACTAGAAGCCTGAGTGTTGTGAAGGTTGTATGATGGTGGGACATGACTGTCAAAAGGATAAGCCCAAGCAAGTTGGCCAACCAAGGCCAAAACAAACTAATCCACCAGCCAAACAGAAACAACCAAAATGGATTCCTACTTGGCTACCCAGAGAAAAAAATGTTCAGAACCATCCAAGGCTACAAGAAAATCCATCAACCTCATTGCAGCAAGGTGACGGGCATACCAAATCCAAAGAGGCAATACTGGAGAATGAGGTGTTTACACCAATAATTGATAGAAGGAGGCAGACAAGGTCAACACTACTTTACCTGGTAGTAGTGGCCTAAAGAGCTATGCTCTAGCTATATCACTACCCACAAAGAATGGTCTTGAACCCTTGCAACCTATAGCAGATGTGATGGCAAACCCTCCACCTCCTGATATAGGAGGTCGCACATCCACGAATATTTAAATGTCTTGGCTAGTGTGGAATGTAAGGGGTAGTAATAACAGGTATAAGCAAAAGGAATTGAGTAGGTATATAAAGGACAATCATATAAAGCTAGTAGGCTTTGTAGAAACTAGAGTTAAGATGAATTACGCAGCGTCTATAGTTCAAAGAATAACTCCTGGCTGGAACATGATACACAATTATACCAATGCTATGAATGGAAGAATCTGGATAGTATGGGATGAGAATGTTTATCAAGTTGAAGATCTTACACAAGGTGCCCAATATCTTCATTGTGCAGTGCTTAGTAGAGACCAGAAGATTGACTGTTGTATGACTGTGGTGCATGGCTTTAACACTATAGAACAGAGGAAAACTTTATGGAGTGAATCAAGGAATCTGGCAACTCAATGCAATAAACCTTGGCTTGTATGGGGAGACTTCAACGCTCTTCTACAAAGTCAAGATAGATTGTATGGTACCCCAGTAACAAGGGCTGAAACCAGGGACTTTGCTGAATGTGTTCAAGATCTATTATTAAATGAGGTGATGTGGAAAGGAGAATTTAATTCATGGTCGAACAGACAACTTGGATCAGCCAAAATATTTAGTAGACTGGACAGGGCAATGGGGAATGATGAATGGATGCTACAGTATGGCCAACTTGTGCTGGACTACAGATTGCCACACATTTCAGATCACACACCTATGGTCCTGGAGATGAAAATGACTACACTCAACCTTAAAGTTCCATTCAGCCGGTTCTTTAATGTGTGGACACAACATGAGACATTTCTTCCAATCGTGCAAAGAAGCTGGACTGGTAGGTTCCAAGGTAACAAACTCAGATGTGTTTGGCAAAAGTTGAAGAAGTTGAAACCTCATCTTACCCAGTTGAACAATACAAATTACAAAGGAGTTACAGAGAAGATCCATCACCTCAAGAATACATTACAACTCACACAGCTGTCTTCACAGTATACCGATGCTATAGCACTGGAAGAAAAGGATCTTTTGATCCAACTAGAGAAATGGAGCAATATAGAGGAGAGCATCCAACAACAAAAATCCAGAGCTATGTGGATTAAATTGGGAGACTCAAATACTAAGTATTTTACAGCAATGAAAGAAAGAAGACACAAGAAACAGATTGTCGAGCTTACTTCAGCAAATGGAGAAAAAATTGTGGATCCGGATGCAATTCAAAATGAGATTATAACATTTTACAAGTTTTTAATGGGAACTGCTCTATTAAGCACAACTGCAGTCAGTAAGAGTATTATGAATCAGGGGGCAACACTGAATCACTCTCAACAAATGGCCTTGTGTATAGAGGTGACTAAGATGAAAGTTAATGATGTACTCTGTTCTATTGGTGATGATAAGGCTCCAGGAGTTGATGGCCTGGCCAGTGATCAAACAGGATGTTTATGCAGCAGTTAAAGAGTTCTTTCTTACTGGAAAGTTACACAAAGCAGTGAATTGTACTGCAGTTACACTGTAGCCCAAAGTTCCCAATCCCTCCAATATAAGGGAGTATAGGCCCATAGCATGTTGTACAGTCCTATACAAACTCATAGCAGAAGTGTTGGCAAATAGAATCCACCAGGTGATAGCAACTGTGATCTCAGAAACGCAGGCTGGATTTATACCAGGGAGAAAAGTGGCAGATAACGTTATTCTTGCACATGATCTAGTCAAGGCCTATGACAGGAAGAATATCTCACCCAGATGTATGATAAAGGTAGATATCCAAAAAGCTTATGATACTGTTGATTGGAAATATATAGAACAAATAATGTCAACATTGGGGTTTCCTCTCAAATTCATAGGTTGGGTGATGCAATGTGTAACTATTGTCTCCTATTCTTTCTTGATTAATGGGGAACTAACAAAACCTTTTGAGGCAGCTCGAGGACTACGGCAAGGGGATCCAATGTCCCCCTTTTTGTTTGCTATGGTCATGGAATATCTTAGTAGGAACCTAAATGACTTATCCAATCACAAGATATTCAAATACCACCCTATGTGCAATAGGCTCAAGATCACACATTTAAGCTTTGCAGATGACCTCCTCATGTTTGCAAGAGGTGACAAAAATATCAGTTCAACTACTCCACGACAAGTTCACTGTGTTCACAGTAGCTTTCAGATTGAAAGCTAACTTGTCTAAAAGTGCTATATATTTTGGAGTATCTGGTACTATAATGTCTCGAATCCAACAAACTCTAGAATACAGTCACGGGGCCTTACCTTTTCGATACCTTGGTATACCTTTGTCCACCAAGAAACTCAATCTTATCCAGTGGCAGCCATTGATTGATCAAATAGTAGCAAAAATATCTTCCTGGAAAGCTAAAAAACTATCCTATGCAGGGAGAGTCCAGCTTGTTAAGACTGTTATTTTTGGGATTCAAGCATACTGGGCACAACTTTTTGTGATACCAACTAAAGTGATGAAAGCAATCCAAGCCTACTGTAGGAGTTTTATATGGTCAGGAGTCAACAGCATAACTAACAAGGCCCTAGTCTCTTGGGAGAAGATGTGTACACCAAAGGTGGCTAGAGGATTAAACTTGGTGAACTTAAAGGTATGGAACAAAGCAGCAATTCTAAAGATGAGTTGGGATATAGAGAAGAAGCAGGATAGACTTTGGATCAAGTGGATACACAGTTATTACATCAATGGCTAAAATATGGAAGCTCTCAGGTTCTGCTCAAGCTTGTTGGATGGTTAGAAAAGTTTTTGGAGCAAAGGATCACCTACATGTATTGCATCATGCTATTGATGGCAAGAGAAGTAAGTTAAGGCAAGCCTATAATCAAATGCTAGGTGATTATCCAAAGGTTGATTGGAGAGGTCTCATATGTCGCAACTTAGCAAGACCTAAAGCCATTTTTATCTTATGGCTGCAAACCCAGAACACTCCTACAACAGATAGGTTGCTGAAATGGAGAATGCAAGTAGATCCTAAATGTGTTGTGTAAGCAGGAAGATGAAACAAGAGATCACTTATTTTTTGAGTGTGCATTTGCCAACTCCTTATGGAGGAGATCACTCCAATGGACAACTATCAGTCAACCTCCAAGCACTACTTGGAATGCAATGCAACAGTGGATCATCCAGAAGACCAAAGGGAAAAGCCACCAAGCCCAGCTACTACAACTAGTATACACAGAATTTATCCATGCCATCTAGAAGGAGAGGAACAATAGAGTTTTTGAGAAGACAGAGACTACAATGGAGGATATTGCTCGTAGAATAGCTTGTGTTTGTTGTGTTAGAGCTACTGTCTGAGCCAGGCTTTTATTTAATAGATAGATGAAGCTTTTAATTCTCTAAGTTTGTAAGTAGACTACAGATATTGAGATAACCAGTTGATGCGTACGACTGGTTTAGCTTTGTAATTATCTACTTTGGTGATTAATAAAATCCTAATTACCACAAAAAAAAATCCCACAAAGTGGGGTCTAGGAAGGGTAGAGTGTAGCAGACCATATCACTCCTCTCCGGGGTAGAGAGGCTGTTTCCGAAAGATGCTCAAGCAAATCATAGCAACCAAAAAAAAAAGCAAATCAAAGCAATAATTAAAAGAAAAAACATGATATCAAATAAGAGTTGGGATTTATAAAAGAAATCGACTTCTGTGCATGACAGCATGAGGGGAGGAAGTTACTTTTCCCATTTTGGTGAAAATATTTTTTCTTAAGAAACACATTTTCCAGATTTTGCGGTACTAAAATACTGGAAACATTCCCCTTAAGGAATACATTTCCCTCCAAATTGCTTTCTATCATACCAAAGACATTCCTAAGTGATTAATTTCAAGGTACCTTGAGCCGTTGGGAAAGATCCTTGAAGCCGTGAACAAGTTGAGGCCATAGGCGCTCACGGTCAGTACTTTCCATGCCTTCAAGTTTGCCCATTGCCTCTGCCCACATAATCTGGCAATGCAAACTAATTCATCGCATTTACATAATACTCTCAGCAAGAAACAAGCAATGAAACCAGGATGCCTACACTGAAATGAAAAATTTAAACATATCAAACTCACATCAGATACCCCTGCAGGTTTCGTCCTATATTGAGGTTCCGTCACACTGGACAAAAGATGCTGCAAAACAACCATAAGTGCAAATAAATGAGAAGAATGTAAGCGCCTCTATACACATCCAAAAGATGGAAACCCTCCAACCATAATTTATTAACAACTCACATATCATGACAAAAACCAAGTTCATAAATATCTTCACAATGCTAGCGAATGACTCGAATAAAATAGATAAGCAATTCAGTGACTGCTTCACAAGTGACAATATACTATTGTGTTATCTTAGATTTTTCATTTGATTCACTCACCTCTTCAATATAACCTAGCCTAGTAGGAAAAGAGATCAAACCTTGAAAGCATATTTAGGGTTACCAGGCTCCTCCTTGTACGCATCAACAATTGCCTGAAACAGATGTGCCCAGACAACTATAAGGAAACGAGTTCAAGTTGTAGTAGTCACTCCATAAATAAGCATTGATTGATCACCTGAATAAAATGGTAAGTAACCTGCTATCCAACGGAAAGACATTCTAACTAAACGAGCATTTGTTTTAAGAAGAAGACCCGGACTACCAACCCTTGGATAGCCACACTTAATGGCAGCTCCTTGGTGGTGGCTTCACTATTCTTTCAAAAAAAATTATTCCCAGGTCTTCCTTATTATCACGATTGGAATATTTTTTAAGACGATTTGAAGAAAAGGTCCAGAGTTGCCTATTTTTATATCTAAAATCAGGAGTTTAAGAGCTTCAGATAATATTTTAAATTCTAGTGTCTGGTAGAGATTAGAGAATTTTAATTGTTTCTGCAAATATTTAATGATTCTAGCATCCACCAATTTTTCTCAGTAATGTTATGAATAAGATAGAAAGAGTGTTTCTTGCTTATTTGAAACCATATGATCCTTTCTTCAATCAGCACGGGAAGCCTGACGTGGCTTGATTAACTACTAAAAGTGCTTTAC
This sequence comes from Solanum etuberosum, assembly GCA_029582245.1. Taxonomy (NCBI): domain Eukaryota; kingdom Viridiplantae; phylum Streptophyta; class Magnoliopsida; order Solanales; family Solanaceae; genus Solanum; species Solanum etuberosum. The sequence goes on along the minus strand of JAJONR010003004.1, from coordinate 47,547 downwards.
ACTGGTAGCAATTGTTCAATCCAACTAAGCTCCCTTCATCAGATATTTGTGTTATTCATATACGTAAATTAAATTAAAACACACATGTATATTCTATATTATTAAAATACTTAAAACAAGAAAAGTTTCTGTAAGAATGGTTTGCATACTCCCGCCGTCTGGGGTCTATTATCTCCTTTCATATATTTTTTTTCAAATGAAACATCTTCCCAAAAAAAAAAAACCACCCGCACCCAATCAGGTCAGGTAGCCATGGCTTGATGAAATATATTGTTGTTGTGCACATAACTTAAACCCAAAACAAATATACTTAGGATTGTGATGTGCACAAAGATTTGAGAGTAAAGAAATTACTTGGATATCCCTATCAGCGAGAGAAAAGGGGAGTGGAGCCACGGGAGCCATCTGAGTAGTCAACTGAGCATTTGCAAATGGAAAGGAAGAACCAAATGGACTGGATTGGGCCTGCGTAGCAGTACTCAAGGGTGTGGAAAAGCTGAAAGGGGACGAACTCTGAGGTGTTTGAAATAAGGAAGTTTGTTGCTGTTGATGTGGCTGTGACTGCTGTGAAAATGGTGTTGAAAATAGTGTCGATCCAAAACCAGTGCCAAAAGATGAAGTTGACGGCGTGCCGAATGCTGGGGTTGATGAAGGTGTGCCGAATGCTGGGGTTGACGAAGGTGTGCCGAATGATGGAGTGCCGAAGGCGGAGGAGGGCTGAGCTCCGAACATTGTTGCAGTGGAGGAGATGGTGAGAAAGGACAAACCCTAGCTTAGCTTATGGAGTAACTATTAATTTCAACGCATTTGCCGCCATTTTCTTTTGGAATTGGGATTTAATTGTTTAATTTTTAAGACTACTTTTGGAATGTTATTCCAATTTTACCTTCATTAGTTAGTATTGGAATTAGTTATTAATTAATGTTGGGAAAAGGCATAAATTTCCTCTTGTACTTGTCACGAAAAGTTAGTTACACGTTTATATTATTGTGACGACCTATTACACACATGAATTACTTAAAAGTGAATTTATTTCAACTCTGATGCACATACAATCAGTCACATGATGAGAAACTGTTTCATACTCGCGTCACATCATCACTATATCACCGCCACATCAATAATTACGTCAGATTTTAAAAAAAAAAAATCATGTCACCCAATTTCTTCTTCTTCCCTATACACTATTAAACCCACCATTAAATCATTATCACTGTTGCTATTATTATCAAATTCACTCTCCACCACCATAGATTTCACCACCCATAATCAAATTCATCACCGGAATCTTCCCACAACCATTGTCATCATAAAAAAATCGATAACAAACATCATAAATTTAACTAAATTAATCACGGAACCATATCACTATCACTGAAATTCATCACAATCATAACCATAAATTCACCGTCCACATCAAAATCACGAGTTTCATTGTCATTATCAAAATTAAAAGTCATACCACCACTAATTTTTCACCAATCACCAAATCCACCACAAAAAATTATCACAATATACAAATTTCATTCAAACTCAAAGAGGAGAATTGTGAAAACTTGCAATATTTATTTGTAAAGATTTTAGTCAGACAATTAAAAAATTAGTGCTCGATTTACTATTACTGATTTCGAAGAAAATCGAGAGAGAATTTTTCTGAGAGAGAAGAAAGATCTATGAACATACAGTAAAAATTGATTTTTGTGCAAAAACCCAGAAACTTTTTACACAAAAAAGCAAGATCTGAAAATTTTCTTATTTCAAATACTCACAATCAACAAAAAAAAAACACAAAATAACTTGAATAATCCGTTCTTGACTTGACGAATTTGATGTGGGAATAGTAAGGATTGACCAATTTTAGATGTCTCACCGGAAATTTTTTCGAGAACCTAAATAATTGAACGACTTTGCGATCTTTGCGATGAATTTCTATCCCGCAATGTTATTTTCTATTTTCTCTTGAAAATTTATCATGAAAAAAATTATTTATCACATTAGCCATAGCAAAAAGAGTGTTTGTGAAAAGAAAAAAATGGAGGAAGAAGAAAGGTAGGATAACGTGAAGGAGAAGGGTGGGGGTGGGAAAAAAATTGCCTTTTTAATTTTTACTCAAACGCGCTTTTTTTATTTTTTATTTAATCTTATTTTCATGTCAGCTTTGAGGGTGATATTATATCCACTTTTGAGTAGTATAAGTGTGTAATAGGCCGCCTCAATAGTTTAAGCGTGTAACTGACTTTTCGATATAACTTCAGGGGTGAATTTATGTCTTTTCTCATTAATGTTTAGTTAATTTAATCATAAATTGGACAATAATTAATAAGGGTAAAAATGAAAAATTATGCCTAATTTATGTCTTAATCTTCTTTTCTTAAAGGGTGTGAAACACCTCAACAATTCAATTAATTTGAAATGAAAGGAGTAATACATATCTGCATAATTAATTAAGATGTTATTTCTAGATCAGACTGAATAATTACGATTGTTTATTTTTTGACATATGATTAAATAATATTTTATTTTATTTCTAAATTATTAATGAACATAATAAAAAGAGATTAGTTACATTGATGATGTCGAATCTTTGTCATTGTTCTAACCCTCGAGAATCCACCATGAAGATTTAGATTTCACTAAATTATACTGTATAAACTCAAATTTCAAATTTCACTAAATTATATTTTATCACTATATAAACTCAATTTTCAAAGATAAAAAAAAAGAAATTGATTCAATTTTAAATTTGATTGTTTTCTCAATCCCAAAAAATCATTTAATCGCGTACACTCATTAACAGATCCATCATTTTTACCGTCGTAATTCGATAAAAGATCAACAATGTCAAAATGATAGTGGGTGGGTTTTCCAGATCTCATTCATGGTTATTTTTCATGTGTTGATCTTTGATTAATTTTTATTTGATGTAATTTTTTTTATCATAGATTTTAAGTATATTTTCTTTGGCCAATGGAGAAGTGATGATTGAAAAGGAACATGGTCAACAATAGATGTTGTATCATGATTTCCCTGTTTTAGAGGTTGAATGGTAATTTATTGATTTCACTGGTCTAATTATAGAAAATGGATAATTTGACTTTTACGAAAAAATAAAAGTTGGAGAAAGATAACTTGAAGAGGCAAGTTAAGAAATTCTTAACATTAGATAATTTGGATTTGTACGGGGAAGAAAAAGTTTGAGAAGAAGAGAAGTTTTAATGAAGAATTTAATATTAAAAAATGAAAAGGAAAGAAAAGGGTTTGAATGATATCCAGACTATGTTGAGGGTTTGAGCGAATCAGATATATTAAGTGATTAGATCTTAATAAAAACAAATGCACTTAATGGACTGAGATCTAAACCATTCAGATTCAGACCTTCATTAAGTGCAAACAAATGATGTCTTACTATTATTTCTACTAGATAACTTAATTCGTTTCGCGCGTTAATTCATGACCTCATTACTATTATGAATGAGCATTTCTAATATTTGAAATATTAGAAATTTTGTATTGTCACATACATTAAGAACTTGAAAGATTGTAAAATTATTACTCTTTAATTAATTTTATTTTCTACATATTTTCAACTAGTAAAACTACCCGCGCCTCACGCGGGAATTTATTATCACGAAATTTATAAAATAATACTTAAAACTTATCAATCATTAAAACATAAACACAGTACTATCTTACATACAACATTACGCAGTAATGAACATTAATAATGTAAAGGAAAATGATAATTATAACATCTTATCATTTATCCTTCAATCAATCATCTTTAATTTGATTTTATAATTTATCCTTGAACCTATGTCAAAAGTTTATTAATTCTTGTCTTCTTTTCCTTGTCACTTCGCACATCAAGGTGATAAAGTTTTTAAGGTCTTTATGTCCTTATAATGGCATACCAAATTTGAATTTTGTCTTCAAGAGATAGTAGTATAGATCTTTAAGGAATTTGTTTATTGTACCTTCAACAATTTTAGTAGAGAAAACTTGTGTGAATACTCAATTAACGTGTGTTATTTAATCTGTACTAACATATACTTATAACAATAACTTTGCAGAAACATAAATAACAAAGTATGAAACATGTACTAAAAAACAACAATTAATAACATAAGCATAAATTAATGACTGGAAAAAAACATACCACGATCTGTAACAATAGAATGAAACATAAAGGAAAAAATCGAGCCCACTGAATGCACAGTTTCTCCTTAAGAAAATTATTCCCCTCTAGTACCCGAGGTTTAAAGGAATAGATCCTCTTATGATAGAACGATTCTATTCACCAGTGTATTGATACAAAAACAATGGTGTTCGTGAGCCACTCAACAGGAGCAAAGTACACAAATATTTAATTGTGCAGAAGAAGAAGAAGAAGAAGAAGAAGAAGAAGTTCAGAATTTCCATTGTTTTAAAATGAGAGGAAATCCCTCTATTTATAGACAACAAAGGATAGTGTGAACAAATGCTTATTGCGCCTTATCGGAAAGGGCACAACCTTTCATAAAAGTCACAACTTTTCATAAAAGTTGCAACTCTTCATAAAAGTCACAACTTTTCAAGAAAGGGGAAGGCTAGTTTTGGAAATAAATAAATAAAAAGGGAATCCTGGTTTGAAATGGCGCCACGTAGGCGGGCCTAGGGTTCTCTTATATATATATATATGATTATAATAATCTTTCTTTGATATAATTGGTTTCTCAATATTGAATGATTTTTTCATAGATTAGTCAATTATCACTTTCTCTATTGTTTGGTACATGTTCATGCAAAGCAGTGTTTTCAAAAATATTTTTTGGGGCGAGTCTCGGGGCGAGACGTACCAAAAACGCTCCGGGGCGCAAATTGAAGACGTAGATCCATAAGGCGTAAGTCCTAGAATTTGGGGAGTAAGCTCCAAGCGTAAAAACGTAAGCCTTAGGCGTTATTTTTTAAAAAAAAACTTTTTTTCCTTTAAATCATAGTATTTTTTATTATTGGTGTAATGATATTTCTCAAATAGTAATTGTAATACTCTTTTTTCTTCATTATTGGTTATTAATACCTTCCTCAAATAAAAACCATAATGTTATAAATCCATTGAATTGTGGATTGTCCATTCGATTTATTCAAGAATTAATTGAATTCATGTATGTATACTTCCAAGGTGATAAGAACCTTTTTGGATAACTATGTATCTACCAGTTTGGTGACCTTTGGGAGTGATATCTCAACACAAAAAAATAGAGATATCATTCACGATTTGGAAGAGACACTTGAATAGAAGAAAAAGTTTTCTCCTTCATCTACTTATCTTGTCTTCTTCCCTTTATATTTATATCATTCCAAGCTTGATTTTATAACACGTTATCAACATGAATATGCTCTAAAATGGTAGTACTTCGCAAAAGAGTTGTAGCTGAAACACTTGTGAGCAGGAACATGTTCTATCTATTTTTTCTTGTTACACATTTATATTTTCAAAAGTTCCTCTTATACTAATAATTTATTTTAGTATATATGTGTTATACAAAGAGATAGTGAATGTGAGTTCGACAAGGAGTAGGAGTCCATACATGAGTCTTATAATAGCTATAGGAATCCTATGTTTAGTATAATACAAATAGTTTTCTCGTCTATAAATATGGCTATCCAGCTGTGTATATGCAAGAATAATAATATGTTATTCAGCCTTCTTTCTTGAGCCTACGTTTGCTAAAATTCTTCATGGTATCAGAGCGTTGGTTTTTAATCCAAAATTAATCTGTATCCTACACCCTGTATCACGCACAAATGGCAAGTTCATCATCTTCCGGACTCTGTCTCTCACCCGCCTCCCTACATCAACTCATAGCCATATGTCCTATAAAATTAAAACCTTCAAACTACCTAGTTTGGAAAACTCAAATTACACAATTGATGTAGGCTTTGAAAGTTGGCGAGATTATTGTAAAGGATCCACCATCATCAGTTGTAGCAAACGAAAAAGACGAAGAGACATCAATCATAAGTTCCTTGAATGGGAAGAAAGGGACATCTTAGTTCGAAGTTGGCTCACCGGAACCATGACTGAGGATTCCATGTTCCTTATCATTGGATGCACATCAGCCAAACAAATTTGGCAAAGTCTTGAGGACAATTACCTACAATCTAGCAAAGATAAAGAGTTTCAACTAAAATAATGAATTCAGAGTATTAAGATGGGTTCAAAAAACGTGGATGAATATGTGAAAGAATTTAAAGGAATTTGTGATAGCCTCACAACTATACACAAATCCTTAGATGAAGATACCAAAGTTATAAACTTTGTGAAGGGTCTTGGAAACAAATACAAGACTTTGAGGACCGTCATGTTGAGTAAGCCTCCATATCAAACTTTTCCTCAGTTTGTTAATGCACTGAGAGGATTCAACATGCAAGAAGAATATAGTGAAACCGATAATGTCGATCAGGCCATGGCTTTTCAAGCCCAAAAAACCCAAGGAAGTTTTGGTAGAGGTTGAGGATATAACTCTTATAGATGACGAGGACAAGGTCGAGGCAGAGGTCATCAAGGACCCAAGCCCAATAACTACACAACTCGGAGACAATCTGGTTTCGCTACTGTAACACCCCGTAGTTTAGTAGGCCAACTAGGGCTAAGTTAGAAGGCTTTAAGTCAAGGCTAGAGGGCAAGAGCCAAGGCTGCCCCAAGCTGCCAAGACACTGCTCTAGACCACGAGAGCCTTCACGGCTCGTGGTTGATACGCTCAAATTACACCTCCCTAAAGAAGTATAAGAGATCGTTGTCAGAAAAGAACCCAACTTGTAGGTTGGGGTCGATCCCACGAGGAATATGGTTCAAACTTAAACTTAACCCACTATTATATCCATTTAGTCAAACTATTTCCGAAAACAAGTAATTAAAAGGGGGGGGGGGAGGGTTTGTGTAAACAAATAACTGATTGTTGATCAAGTAACAAGTGAGAAGGATTCAAACTTTTGATTATCAATATGAGAGAGAAACTAGGGTAGATGTGTTCCCATAAGCTTTTAACGCGGTAATCCTAATAATAGTAATCCTTTCCTAGTGTTTTACATGCAAAGTTGGTAAGTTAGGTATCCCTAAATGATTGGTCCTCCAAATAGGGAATTTCACTACGCACCTTGGTCCGGCTACGAGTGTATACTTTACTAACCCTTACCTTTACCTCAGATTAGACATCACATCAATGTATGGCTTAGTTTTCACCCTCGCTCTAATTGACATTAGACTATTAGATAGCATCCACTAAATCTCTGTTGTTAATTCTTTTCTTATTAACTACCTCCTTGGTCCGACAAGTAGCAACGAGGCGAGTTCTATCGTTGTGCACCGTTAAAAAGACTTCTAAGCGAAAGAATTAACAATACATGCATAAACACTATTCAAGAATTATTTAATTATTATTTATACTTTGTTAATTATTCATGGTTCCCATAACCCTAGTTGTGGATTTAGCTACTCATGCTTGAAAGAACACAATTCATAATTGGGTAAAGAGAATTCATGACCTTACAATTAGAGTGGAAGAAACCCGAAATCTCCAATTGAATTTCAAAGCGAAAATCTTATAAACCAAAATCCGGAAATTAAATTGCCAAAGTTTGCAAGTTAATTCCCAAGAAAATATCCAGAACTAAAAGTAAGAAATAGTGTCTAACCCCCAAAAACGAGGTTTACATACCTTATTTATAGAAAAACATGTCCTAAACAAAAAGAAAACAAAATAAGAAAATAAACTTTCTGGACGCGGCTTTGGTCGACGACTCGACCTACGGACCGTGGGTCGACCTACGGTCCGTAGGTCCCCTCCGTTGGTCAACACTTAGACTTTTTCTGCAAGGCCTGGAACCTTCAACTCCCAGTTCATCACTGACGGACGTGCTCCACACTTAGGATTTTCATCAGGTACTGGAACTTCGACTCTCTGAACACCTTCTACGGACGTGTAGGACGGCCCGTAGGTCGACCTACGGTCCGTAGGTTGCTTCGTGGTTCCACACTTGGTCAGACTTTCCTGATGCTCCCATCTACGCCCACCATCGACGGACCGTCATAGGACCTACGGTCCGTAGGTCCCTTTGTGGGTGGCTACTTCTGCAGATTTTTCAGCTGTCATCTCACTAAATCGCGTCCAAGCCTATTTCCTGCAAAGATGACACAAAAAACATTATTTCCAATACAAAATGGCCCTAGACACACACAACTCTTAAGTGAAATGTATCAAAAATACCATAAACTCACGGTATATCAACACCCTCAACTTAAATATGTTGTTTGTCCTCAAGCGACACACTAACACTCTAAACAACATTTGTGTAGAAGTAGATATACAAACTCAGCAATCACATGGCTGTCTCAACCCATTCCATCTTCTTAGTGCAAATCATTTTTATTAGACTCAACAAGCTAACTCATGCGGATCAAGATATGACACAGATCAACCAATAGACACCACAACATACACTTTTCACAATCACCAAGGTACCAACTTTCCGACAATGTAACTAGTGCCCTCACTTCAAACGAAATCCTTTTCACACAGAATATATGAGTTTTGAGTTTTAGGATTCATTCAACACTCACGCTCAGAAGTGACTTCAAGTACAGTTAGTGCTCAATACCATAGGCTTGCCCTTATTTTCACTTTTTAGACTCTCCAAACTAGTTGCTAGGATCACTATAGGACTTTCTTAGCTTGTAACGTAGGCTCAGGGTCAGGTGTGGTACATTTGGGTACTTTTTAGTGACTTTCTGCCCTCCTTGACATTACATTGGCATTTTACCTCTTTTCTCAACCTATTTTTGACATCCTTTCATTTTACTTTCTTTCCCTTGACTCTTTTCAACATGGGTGTGACTTTTGACTTTTTTGCTCTTATTTTTCACTTTTTTTTCTTTTTCTTTCATTTATTTTTCTTTATTTCTTTCATCACTTTTATTTATCATCTTTTTGTTTCTTTTGCACAAAGTCACATCCTCTCCTATCTTTTCTTTTTCTCTTTTCAACACAAAACTCTTTTCATACCCTTTTTTTTCTTTTGGTTTCCTCTTTCATAGCCACCCTCAACTTATGGATTTTGCATTAGTTGAGGTGCACAATATTCGATGTCGGACCAGGGCCAAGATCAAGGTAACTTTTGAATTAGCCACCCTCAACTTAGGATTTTATCCTAAGTCAAGGTGCACATGTCCAAGGAGGGACCGGGGCCAAGACAATTATTTTAGGGAACGTGAGTTAGGTGAATCAAAAGAAATGATCTATTTTAGGCTCAAATATTTGGATCAAAGGGAACATTGATTTCATTTGGTTGGATCATTTTAGGCTTAAGTGGACTAATTTGAACAAGGGCCTATGATCACTTCCCAACTTCTAGCCTATATCATCTTAGCAGGACCAACGGGGCAAGTTCTAGATTGGCACATACTGTCTAAACATTCAACTTTTCTCACACACTCTTGGCACATTGTTTCATTATCAGATTATCAGATTACCCAGTTCAAGTTTTAGCTCAAGTCATGAGGTGTTCTTATCATGTCACATTAAGATCCAACACATTCAACTCATCAAGACTATAGATCTAACACAATTCAACATTTTTGTACATGATCATTTTTCTCATGCTTTTCATGCTTTCATTTTTCTACTTACTTCTACACATACATTCCTAAACATGTCGGTTTAACAGAAATTAAAACAGTCTCTTAGGGGAAAAGAACACATGCAAGAAAATCCCAAGAGAGGATTATGAGTTGGGTTACTCAGACTTCACCCTATCACTCACAAAATCCATTTACCCCAGCAAAATAAAATGCAATTGTCCCCAATGCACAAAAAAATAAAAAGCAAAGGATCGGGTGAAGCAAACCTGTGGCGCATATGCGTCGAAGACCACTCAAGAAGCGGGTGGGTCCGGTTTCCCGGAACCCGCTGGATCCACACTTGGAACTCCATCAGTAGCGCTCCCATCTACCCTCTCAGCACCCTCAGTAGTGCTCATACTGCTAGACGGGCCCACACCTATCTCCCTGGCCCTCTGCTGTCTCATCTCCTCGTCAACTATGGATGCCCTCCGAGCCACCTCAATCTGCTGGTGCTCCCTCTTCCTCGCTCTCTCAGCCTCAGTATCATCAGAAGTACGATCGGAGCGGGGCTGCTTCCCAGCAGTACGGGAAGAATCTGGCGGTGGCATACTATCACCGAATAGGGCACTCAACACCGTATCATCAACCGGTGCCGTAGGGGCAGACTCTGGCTCAGTCTCTGGTGGGGTGAGAAGTACAGTGACATCGGCACGGAGGCTCGCTATCTCCTTCTGGAGGGTGGTCACATCAACAGTCAGGGCTGGCCTCTCTAGGACTCTCAACTCAAAGGCATCCAGGCACTGATGAACGACCTGAACCTTCTGGTCCATCATGTGCTCCATTCGCTGTTCAACCCTAGCTGCTGACTCCAATATCGCACGCTGCATCCATGGCCTCACATGCTGAAGTAGGGTAGCCATCTGTGCCTCGAGCCTCTGTACTAGAGCTAGAGGGATGGCGGCGGCACCAGAAGAATGGGTGGCTCTGGACGAGCTAAGGGCCTGGCTGGCGGCCGGAGACGGAGGAGCCTGTGCCTCTGCTGTAGTGGCTGGAGGGGCAGTGTCATCATCCTGCATCTGCTCCACATCCGCTACAAGATCATCGCCCAATGGTGGCACCTCAACCTGTGGCTCTCTGCGAGGTGCAGCTGCATTGGCCTCATCCCGAATAAGGCCTATATCAAGAGTCTTGGTTGCGTTAAGCAACCGGTCACAATGCCTTACTGGTACACCGGAGTCCCTGAAAAGCTGGAAGATGAGGCAGGGGAAAGGCAAAGTGGTGATGGCCTTGAAAGCCCTCTCGTGGATCACCTCGAGCAGTATACAGACAAAATCAACCTCAAATCCTGCTACCATGGCTGCAACTATCACTGCTCGGTCCCATGTGACCACATTGTCCGCCTGAGTGGGGGACAGCCTATAGCGTACCAGCAGCCAGAAGAATTTCACAGCAAAATTTAAGGTTGCCTTCCTGATGCCTATGCTCGGAGTACTGACCCACTCTGCTTGCTCGCCGTCCGTGGCAACATGTCGTGCTAGCCACCGAATAAGTGACTCCCGCTGCTCGGTATTCCTATGAAATTCCCCACTCCGGATGATGCCCATGTGATAATCTAGCTCTGCAGTATTGATGGGCAGAGTCTGGTCCGGGCCATATATGAACCTGCAGAGGGTGGTCTCAGAGATGTCCACTGAAAATCCCCGAACCAGTGTAGCCTCGAGTGGAGGCTGAGCTGCGGGCTTTTCCCTCTTGGAGATGGACCCTCTAATAGTGGCGGCATAGGAAGCATAGAACTCCCTGACTATCTCCTCATTGTAAGTGCCTGGAGGCCGGGCCATCCACTCGCACCTGTGTCTACGGAAGAGTGCCTCAATGACTGGAGCAGTGTGCAGGCTACCTGTAAGAGCCCGACGCTCCTCGGTGACTAGTCGAGCCATCTTCTCCTTCTCATTCAACATGCGAGAATCTTTGTATATCTGATATTGGCCCTCCACACACCATCGATTTGGTTCCTCAGAAATTGGTGCAGGCTCGGTACTGGGGGACACTGGAACGTCGCCCGCACTATCAGCCTTAGAAGATGAGGCAGTGAGACCATTAGAACTGGAGCCTGAGCTGGAGCCGGATGCGAACTCAGAGCCAGCCGGTGAACTGATCGGTGTGGCCCCCTCATCAGACTGAGGTGCAGTGACCACGTCGAAACTCACCTGCCGGGCTCTGTTCCGTGTAGTGCGGGGAGCAGTGGGGGAGGTCCTGGTGCGAGGTGGAACGTACTCCACATCATTCTCCACATCATTCAGCCGAAAGGACGATGCCACAAATTTTGATTTCCCCTTTGCGGCTTAAGTCGGAGCTTGCTTGGGGGCCATAGTACCTGAAAGGGCTTAGTTAGTACCAAAACAAGCAAATAATACACTCGGAAAATTTTTAGAACAAGAAACGAACCAAAACAAAAACTCAAAAAAATTCCTGGACAGTAGCAGAACTGTTCACCTACAGTGGGTATCTACGGTCCGTGGATGGACCTACGGTCTGTTACCCTAATTCAGTTAGTTTTAATAAACTTCAAACTCACATACCATCATACCAAGGGCTATTCTAGCATACTATCCAACATATAACCATAAAATCAACAATTCTAACAACCCAAGGTCAAGTTCCAAATTCTTGACTTCATAATACAACAACAAACAACGAATTCAAAGTCAGGGTGAAATAATTTACCTTTCAAGTAATCGAAGTGGGTGAGTGTGATGACACAATAGACTCCTTAGAACTTTTGGTAGCCTTTGACACCGAATCTAGACAATGGAATCATTGGGGAATGGAGATGAGGGATTTAGGGAGAGAAGGAGATGATATGGGAGTTTGGGGAAATGAATGGGGATTTATGTGGGAGTTATATGAGTGATTATGGGGATTTAAAGGGTTTAAAAATGGCTGGGGGGGTTTAGATGGACGTGGGAAATGTTTTGAATATGCATGGTTTTATTTAAAGGTAGTTCGGGTCGGGTCGGCAGAACCCTAGGTTTGGACCCACAAAACCCCGTCCACCGGCCGTGGGTCGACCTACGGACCGTAGGTCAGGTCCGTAGGTCACTCTGACACAGATTTGTTTTAGAAAACTTACCTGGGATCTACGGATGCCATTCACGGTCCGTGGATAGACCCACAAACCGTCGATGGGGTCCGTAGACCACTGCACATCCTTTTTCTGCAGATTTTGCCTTTCGTCCTTGTACACGTAGCAACCATTAGGACTTTCTTTTTACATTTTCTGGACACTTTTTAGACACGGACCCTATTCTACATCTAGCCAACACTAATACAAAAATAAAACACTTATCTAAAGAGTTACAGAAAATAGAATAAAAGAAGAAAACTCCTAGTTCGAAAAGGAAAACCTATAGTTGGCTAGATTGTACATCTTATGTTGCCTCCCAAGAAACGCTTAATTTAACGTTGCGGCACGATGCAGGCCCCTCGATTACTCAGACTTCATCAAGATAGTAGGCCTCAATCACTTCTTGCACACTCTCCAGCCTCCCCGTTCACCTTGAACCTTGTTCCATCCTTGTTCTCGAGCTCGACTACTCTATGTGGAAATACATGAGTGACTATGAATGGCCCGGTCCACTTGGACCTGAGCTTACTAGGAAACAAGTGCAACCTTGAGTTGAATAGAAGTACCAGATCGCCCATAGCAAATTCACGTTTTTCAATCTTTTGATCATGATACTTCTTCATCTTCTCCTTGTACAAGGCTGAACTTTCATAAGCTTTTAGGAGAAACTCATCAAGCTCATTCATGTCATTCACTCTTTGACTCGATGCAGCTCCCCAATCCAAATTCAACTTCTTTAGCGCCCACATAGCCTTATGCTCTAACTCTACCGGCAAATGGCATGACTTCCCATATACAAGTTGGTAGGGGGACATACCTATGGGAGTCTTGAATGCGGTGTGATAGGCCCACAGAGCATCATCAAGCCTCCTTGACCAATCCGTTCTATTGGCATTCACAGTCTTTGCAAGAATCTGCTTGATCTCTTTGTTTGACACTTCAACTTGCCCAATAGACTACGGATGGTAAGGAGTGGCTACATTGTGACGAACTCCATATTTCTCTAGAAACGCCTTGAACAACTTATTACAAAAGTGTGAACCTCCATCACTGATAATCGCCCTAGGTGTACCAAATCTGGAGAAGATACTCTTTTTCAGGAATGCGGTGACACTTTTCCCTTCATTGTTCGAAAGCGCAATTGTTTCCACCCATTTCGACATATAATCAACCGCAACAAGAATTTACTTCATCCCATGTGAACTCACAAATGGACCCATAAAGTTAAGGCCCCATACATCAAACAACTCAATCACCAATATCGGATTCATAGGTAGCTCTTGCATCTTTGAAATTCCTCCTTCTCTTTGGCAACGATCACAAGATTTGGAGAAATCATGAGCATCTTGGTGGATGGTAGGCCAGTAATACCCACACTGCAAGATTTTATGAGCAGTCCGAATACCACTATGATGCCCACCAATAGGCGATGAATGACACGCCTCTAGTATACTCATCATCTCAACCTCGGGCACACAGCGACGTATAATCCCATCAGCATAAATACAGAACAAATAAGGCTTATCCCAAAAGAACTTCTTCACATCATGCATAAACTTTTTCCTTTGGTGAAAAGACAAATCCGATGGAACCAGATCACTTGACAAGTAATTAGCAAAGTGTGCGAACCAAGGAATAAGATCATGAGAAGCAGCCAATACCTGTTCCTCTGAAAAAACATCATTAATTTCAGCCCCATCTCCGAGCTTGAGCATAACTTCCTCTTCTAATCTGGACAAATGATCGGCAACTTGATTTTCGGTCCCCTTTCTATCTTTCACCTTGAAATCGAATTCTTGCAGCAATAATACCCATCTAATCAACCTCAGTTTTGCATCCTTCTTAGCCATCAGATACCTCAATGATGAATGGTCAGTATGCACTATGACCTTATTACCAAGCAAGTAGGATCGAAATTTCTCGAATGCGAAAACCACAACAAGGAGTTCTTGTTCAGTCACAGTGTAGTTCTTTTGAGCGACATTTAGAGCTTTGCTAGCATAGTAAATAGGATGAAGAATCTTCTCTCGCCTTTATCCCAATACCACACCAAGCGCCACTCCACTTGCATCGCACATCACTTCAAACGGTTGTCCCCAATCCGGTGAAATAATGATAGGTGCGGAAACTAGCTTTTCTTTCAACTCTCCAAATGCTCTCAGACAAGCTTCATCAAAATCAAACTTACACTCCTTTTCGAGCAATTTGCACAATGGGTGTGCGATTTTGGAGAAATCCTTAATAAACCTCCTATAAAAGCCTGCATGCCCAAGAAAACTTCTAACACCTTTAACAGAGATAGGTGGTGGAAACTTTTCTATTACCTCGACTTTAGCTCTATCAACCTCAATACCCTTCTCAGAAATCTGATGACCCAAAACGATCCCCTTTTTCAGCATGAAGTGGCACTTTTCCCAATTGAGAACAAGATTGCACTCTTCACACCGTTTACGTACCTCGGCCAAATGCATTAGACAACCATCAAACGAGTCACCTACCATAGAGAAATCATCCATGAATACCTCAATAGTGTCCTCCACCATATCTGAAAGTATCGACATCATGCAACATTGGAAGGTCGCTAGAGCATTACACAACCCAAAAGGCATCCGTTTGAAGGCGAAAGTCCCATAAGGGCAAGTGAATTTGGTCTTCTCTTGGTCTTCCAGAGCTATGGAGATCTGATTGTTGCCCGAATAACCATCAAGAAAGCAATACCAACCCTTACCAGCAAGGAGGTCCATCATCTGATCAATGAACGACATAGGGAAGTGATCCTTTTCTGTCTAAGCATTCAATTTCCGGTAGTCCATGCATACTCTCCATCCAGTAACTGGCCGCATTGGAACAAGCCCGTTTTTTGCATTAGGGACCACGGTAATCCCACCTTTCTTAGGAACACACTGAACAGGACAAACCCAACTACTATCTGCAATGGGATATATGACTCCAGCATCCAACCACTTGATGATTTCCTTTTTCACTACCTCTTGCATAGGCGGATTTAGCCTTCTTTGGTGCTCGATACTAGGCTTGTGGTCCGGCATGAGTTGGATTTTATGAGAACAAATGCCAGTAGGAATCCCAATAATGTCCGCAATAGTCCACCCAATAGCCCGCTTGAACCTCTTCAACATAGAAACCAATGCCTCAACTTGTACCGCACTCAAATCAGCCACAATGATGACCGGTAAAGTACCATCTCTCCCCAAGAATACATACCTCAAATGCGATGGTAGGGCCTTGAGCTTCAATTTTGGAGCCTCTTTAGCAGACGGTTTTGCGGGTGGAGAGTCGCGATTCTTCATATCTAGCTCCAATTTCTTTGGTTTGGAACGGAATTCGAACCTATCAAATGCGGAGACCAATTCATCATAGTCTTCAATACCATCACCCTCAAAATTCATCATTACCGCTGCCAGTGCATCAACACCCAACCTCTCTTCAATAGACATATCAGAACCTTGCTCCACAATATGATTCACCACTGACACTGACTTGAGATCGCTTTCCTTCTTCATGGACCTACAGATATTAAAAGTTACCTCTTCATTATTCAATCGGAACTTCATCTGCCCTCTCTCCATATCGACCAAGGCGTGCCCAGTAGCAAGAAATGGTCTCCCTAGGATGATGGGAACCTCAAAATCAACCTCACAATCAAGTATTACAAAATCCTCCAGAAAAATAAACGACTCCTCTTTCACAAGTACATCCTGGAGAACACTAATGGGCTTCTTCATAGTTATATCGGCCATGAGTAATCGCATCGTAGTCGGTTTTGGAGCCCCTAAACCCAACTTCTTGTAAATAGACAATGACATCAGATTAATGCTTGCACCTAAATCACACAACGCCTTTGCAAAATGCAACAACCCAATGGTACAAGGAGTAGTGAAAGCACCAGGATCCTCTTTCTTCTGCACAAGTGACGTAGTAGCAATAGCACTGCAATGTTGCAACTTATCATCATCTTCCAAACTAACGACCCTCTTCATAGTCACCAAATCTTTCAGAAATTTTACATACCCAGGCATTTGCTCCAAAGCTTCGATCAACGGAACATTGATGGAAAATTGTTTCAACATAGTAATAAACCTGTGATATTTTCCTTCGTCATTCTTCTTTACCAACCTCTGTGGGAATGGAGGTGGAGGTCTAGGCATGGGAACAACTTTTTTGGTTATCTCCACTTCCTTCTCTGTAGCATTCTTGAACTCTCCAGTAACCTCAATCTTATCATCATTTTTTTCAACCACAATTTCAACCTCAGACGACATAGGTAGATCAATGGTTTGTTTACCCCCTCGAGTAGTGACTGCCATACAATGCCCATCATTCTTTGGATTCTGGATGGTATTTCTAGGAAGTGTGCCAGGCTGACGTGGGTTTACTGTAGTGGACAACTGGTTCATCTGCTGCTCTAGTTGCTTGATCGACACTGCATGGGCATCAACTTTTTGACCAATTCCAGACAAGTTGTTTCACATCTCTTTCACATTTTCTTCAGTCGTGTCAAACCTCTTCATCATCTTCTGCATCATATCCTCAATCCGTGACATACTACCCCCAGCTTCCCTATTACTAGATTCCTGATTTGCAGGTGGAACATAAGGCCCTAACTCTCTCGTTCCTTTTGCTATAGTTGTTCCGGTTGTAGTTGTTGTCACGATTGTAGTTCCCATCCTGGACATACTGACCCTCTCGATTATAGTTACCATAGTTCCAACCTTGGTTTCCTTGACCTTGGCGCCAATTATCCGAATTGGAACCTTGGGCATTGGCTCGGAAACCCCCCGTCTGATCATTCACTAAGTAAGCATCCTCCTCATAGTAGCATTCCTCAACTGGTGGTGGTGAAGTTCTAGTCAAGTAGTTTACCGCATTCACTTTTTCTGCACCTCCGCTCATATGCTTTAATACCAACCCAAGTTCTGTCCTCATTTGAGCCATATCCTCACGAGTGTCATCGGCCGATTGACTAGGTGCAACTTGAACTGCCAAGGTGTTTCTTTTAGTGTCTGACTTTCTAGTGCTCCATGCTTTATTATTTTAGGAAATCTTCTCCAGTTTCTCTGCGATCTCCTCAAAAGTGCACTCACCATATGATCTTCCAGCGATAGTATCTAGCACAGCCTTACCATTGTCATCCTGGCCTCTATAGAAGTATTCCTTCAGTGACTCATCATCAATGCGGTGATTTGGAGCGCTTCGTATGAATGCAGTGAACCTATCCCACAAACTACTCACAGACCCTCCAAGTAGTGCTACAAATTTGTTCAGTTTGTCCTTGCGATTCAGCTTCTTGGACAACGGAAAATACTTTGCCATGAACACCTTGTGCAATTGATCCCATGTGTGAATCGAGTTGTACGGAAGCTCAGAAAATCATACCGCAGCATCTCTGGTTAGTGATAGAGGGAAGACTCTCATTCCTATGACATTCATGTCCAACTCTGGTCGACCCACATAACTCTTGCAGACACTCCTTAACTTAGCCATGTGCCCATGCGGATCTTCCGAAGCCATATCATAGAATAAACCTCTTACTGTAAGCATTTGCATCAAACTGCTCATCACCACGAATGTATGCCCTGGAGGTAGAGGAGGGAGAATAATAGGTTTTTCAGATTCAACGGTATTGAAGTCGACCCTGTAATTATCGCGCAGTCTTGGTTCAGATGGATTCTGCACCCTCAATGCATCTCCGAGTAGATTATCACCCTGAACCTGAGTATTCTCATTATTCACTTGTTCCTCAGGATCCTCTATGACATGATTATTACGAACCCCTTTGTTATTCATCTTTCTCAAAGTTTTTCTCAACTTTGGATCGTATGGGTTCAGTGGTTCACCTCGACTCCGTGTACTTGGTATACACTAGAGCAGAAACCTAAAGAAAACAAAAACAAAAAAAATGAAAAATCAGGAAATAATTGACTAAAGTTAAATAATGTAGTTAAACTTAATCCAAAAGCCTTATTCCTCGGCAGCGACGCTAAAATTTTATACGCTCAAATTACACCTCCCTAAAGAATTATAAGCGATGGTTGTCAAAAAAGAACCCAACTTGTAGGTTGGGGTCGATCCCACGAGGAATATGGTTCAGACTTAAACTTAACTCACTATTATATCTGTTTAGTCAAACTATTTCTGAAAACACGTAATTAAGAGGGGGGGGAGGGTTGTGTAAACAAATAACTGATTGTTGATCAAGTAACAAGTGAGCAGGATTCAAACTTTTGATTATCAATATGAGAGAGAAACTAGGGTAGATGTGTTCCCCATAAGCTTTTAACGCGGTAATCCTAATAATAGTAATTCTTTCCTAGTGTTTTACATGCAAAGTCTGTAAGTTAGGTATCCCTAAGTGATTGGTCCTCCAAATAGGGAATTTCACTACGCACCTTGGTCCGGCTACGAGTGTATACTTTACTAACCCTTACCTTTACCTCAGATTAGACATCACATCAATGTATTGCTTATTTTTCACCCTCGCTCCAATTGACATTAGACTATTAGATAGAATCCACTAAATCTATGTTGTTAATTCTTTTCTCATTAACTACCTCCTTGGTCCGGCAAGTAGCAATGAGGCGAGTTCTAACGTTGCGCACCGTTAAAAAGACTTCTAAGAGAAAGAATTAACAATACATGCATAAACACTATTCAAGAATTACTTAATTATTATTCATACTTTGTTAATTGATCATGGTTCCCACAACCCTAGTTGTGGATTTAGCTACTCATGCTTGAAAGAACACAATTCATAATTGGGTAAAGAGAATTCATGAACTTACAATTAGAGTGGAAGAAACCCAAAATCTCCAATTGAATTTCAAAGCAAAAATCTTATAAACCGAAATCCGGAAATTAAATTGCCAAAGTTTGCAAGTTAATTCCCAAGAAAATATCAAGAACTAAAAGTAAGCAATAGTGTCTAACCCCCCAAAACGAGGTTTACGTACCCTATTTATAGAAAAACATGTCCTAAACAAAAAGGAAACAAAATAAGGAAATAAAATTTCTAGACGCCGCTTTGGTCGACGACTCGACCTACTGACCGTGGGTCAAACTACGGTCCGTAGGTCCCCTCCGTTGGTCAGCACTTAGACTTTTTCTGCAAGGACTGGAACTTTCAGCTCCCAGTTCATCACTGACGGACGTGCAGGACGGACCGTAGGTTGTCCTACGGTCCGTGGGTCCTCTCCCATGGCTCCACACTTAGGATTTTCATCAGGTACTAGAAGTTCAACTCTTTGAACACCTTTTACGGATATGCAGGATGGCCCGTAGGTTGACCTACGGTCCGTAGGTTGCTTCTTGGTTCCACACTTGGTCAGACTTCCCTGATGCTCCTATCTACCCCCACCATCGACGGACCGTCATAGGACCTACGGTCCGTAGGTCCCTTCGTGGGTGGCTACTTCTGCAGATTTTTTAGCTGTCATCTCACTAAATCGCGTCCAAGCCTATTTCCTGCAAACATGACACAAAAAACATTATTTCCAATACAAAATGGCCAGAAACACACAACTCTTAAGTGAAATGTATCAAAAATACCGTAAACTCACGGTATATCAGTGGTGGCCATCACTACTCGTGGTGCCACCCGTGGTGGTGAGGCAGTAGCTCACCAAGGCTACCCCAAGGTTAGCTCACCTTCACGAGCCACTTCACG
The DNA here is from genome assembly GCA_029582245.1 of Solanum etuberosum. NCBI lineage: Eukaryota > Viridiplantae > Streptophyta > Magnoliopsida > Solanales > Solanaceae > Solanum > Solanum etuberosum. The sequence goes on along the minus strand of JAJONR010003004.1, from coordinate 27,144 downwards.
GCCAGTGGTGAAGACCACGACTCTTGGGAAGGCTCGTGGCGTTGCCTTCACCTTGAGGGGATTTTAGGGCACCTTCAAGGGCCGTGGTACCCTTGACGGCTTGTGAGCATGTGCGTGGTCCCTAGGCACCCCACTTTAAAGTAGGGGTTATTTTAGGTAATTCCTTTTTAAGTTTGTATTAAGTGAGGTCATTTTGTATAGTTTTAATACACCTATATAAGCCTTTTTAAGTCAGTAACCAACCCATACACCTCATTAAATCCCAAGACCCAAATTAGATTCCCAAAAAGTTCATCTTCTCCAAAAATTCTCTCTCTAGAAAGTTCCAAGAAGAAGAAGAAGAAGAAGGAGAAAAGCTAGGGTCCAAGAAGCAAGGTTTATCTCACCAATTCATATGGGCTTTGTGATCAAGGTATGGTAGCACTTCATCCATGGATAGCCTTCATCTATGGATCCCCTTCAAAACCCCAATTTCAAAGATAGAAATCTCCAAAAGTTAGGGTTTGATTCCAAAGTCACGGGTTCCTTTCAAAAATGATTCTAATGTTTGAATTATGATATATTATGTATGAATTGATGGTTTCCCTATGTTTTCATGATGAATTCCCCAAGAACCCATGAAATCCCCATATTTCTCAAAGTTGATGATATGATGTGGGTCTTTATTAACGAAAGGTGAATTGTATGAATTGATGTATGTGGTGATAGATTCACATGAAATTATGATTAAATCCATGTCTAATGTAGTAATTCTAGATGTGTTGATTGAATATGATCTTTGATCCTTGAAGGGTAAAGTATGAGAATTATGCATGATTTATGAGATTTATGTATGTGCTTTAAGAACACTTTGAGAGTAAAGTGATTATGATTATGATCTTGTTGTGTGTTGTTGAAAGGCTATTCTCAATTACACACCTATGTATGAATATGACATGTTGTGAAAGGTTTTCTTACAATATGATGATTCTAAGGTTGAAAGGCTATTCTCACCTATTGAATCTATGAGCTATCTTATGAATTATGTTGGATTGAGTGTCAAAACATTCTTCCATGAATATGAACTCAAGTTATGACTTAATAAGTACTCCGTGGGATTAATTCTTAGCACCGAGTGAATATTGATATGAGATGGAAGCCCTCACGTGAGTTGATGCCGGGTTTCTAGGATCAATCTCTTGAGATGAATGCCCTCACGTGAGTTGAGGTCGGGTATCTAGTAACAATCTCCTTGTCCCATAACTACGTACCCCCGTAGGTCCTTTAGCTAGTGGATCCACCTAATCTAAGATAATAGTTCTACCTTAGGTAAGTAGGACAACCCTTTTCGGTGTGGGTAACACCGGATTCCATGTTAAGCTCACATGGTCTATGTCGGTTAAGGCTAATTCCCACTATGATTGAATATGAATTATGAACTATGGCTACTCAAGAAGATTTACTTAGTATGGGTGAGATTATGGGATCTTATTCATGCATTGCACAAGTATGCTTTGAGGGTAGTTATGGTATGTTCCTCTTATGTTATGATGGTCTATGTAATGATGTATGCTTAACTTGGATGATTGTTGCTACGAGTTGCTTTCCTTCATATGAGTGACTAAAGGTGAATGTTTCCTTGTCTATGAGAAATAAGTTAAGGATGAGATTAAAAGAAGGATGAATGTGAATGAGGACCTAAAAGCGACTTGCTTAGCATGGGTAAGATTATGGGGTCTTATCCATGCATTGCACAAGTTTGCCTTGAGGTGACTTATGAAGTGTTTCTCTTATGTTATGTTAAACTAGATTGCATTGATTATGTCTATGACTATGTTGTTATTTCTTATGCTTATAGCCTATGTCTTATTATGAAGTCTCCTATGCTTATGACTTATGTTTTTCCATTATCTTCAAAATGATGCTTTAGCTTAGTAAATTGCATGCATTCAACTAAAATGTCCCTTTTAGCATGTTTTCAAGGTTTTCATGCATGGCTATCATACTTAGTGCATTTTTGTACTAAACCATATTTTCCTATACTTTTCCCAAGTGTAGGGTCTGGTTCTTAAGGCGGTCATCATTTGGTTAAAGCTTGGATTCGACTATTCTCCTAGCTTGTGGTGAGTCCTCATGATTCAAGGACATATGTTTCACTTGTAGATTCATTTCTAGCATTTACTTTTCGGACTACATTGTATGGGCTGTGTCCCTCTTTATTCGAACTATTGTAATAGATGGCTATATTGAGATAAGTCTAGACTTCCTCTTTCCTTTATGATATTTTGGACTTGAAATGCGTTTTCTTCTCTTTATTGTTCTATGCTTATGTTATGATATGCTAAGTGGCTTACATGGTGCCTTTCGGGGTTCTATGTGCCTTGTTACATCTAGGGGGTACCCCTGGGTCGTGACAACTACAAATAATCAAAAGAGCACTCCACCACAAGCAAACGCATGCCAAATTTGTGGACGAAACAATCACACAACTGTCACTTGCTTCTATAGGTGGGACTTCTCTTATCAATCCTAACAAGAAACACCACAAGGTTTTTCAGCCTTAACTATTAAGGAGCCATCTGACAACAATTTGTATATGGATTCTGGAGCAACTCATCATATGGTAAAAATATGTACTTTAAAAAAAACCCTACTTTATTCAAAGGCACAGATTCTGTTATGGTAGGTGACAGAAAATGACTTAAAATTACTCATATTGGGAATAAGAATATAAGTACAAGTTTGCAATTGAAGAATGTTCTAGTTGTACCTAAACTAAAGAAAAATTTGTTGTTTGTAAGTAAACTTGCAATTGACAATGAATGTCTTTTGGAATTTTTTAACTCTGAGTTTGTTGTTAAGGACAAGAAAATAAGGAATACAGTGGCAAAGGGGAGTAGAAAAGGAGAACTATATGCTTTGGATCCCAATTGTGTAGATGGAGAAGTGCATCAAGTTCTAGTTGTTGTACATTCGAATAAAGCATCTGAGAGTTGTGAAGGTGAGTTAGAGCGTAAAGCCTTTGGCATCAATGATTGGGACACCCTAATTTTAGGACTATGCAATTTTTACATTCTAATAGATTAGTTAGAATTAGTAGTTGGAATAAAAACTTTTCTATTTGCACTGCGTGTCAAATGGGAAAAAGTTGTAAGCAACCTTTTGAGAATTTAAATAAAGTTGAGGTTGAACCTCTTGTTAAAATTCATTATGATTTATGGGGTCCTTCACCTGTCACTTCTCCTCAAGGTATCAAATACTACGTGATTTTTGTAGATGATCAAACACAGTGCAGGTAGTTGGAGGTACTAAAGACTATGACTTTTCTATCCATTATCACTAGAGAAAGTCATATGTGGTAGAAGATGCCTTCATCCGGACGGCAGTGAGTATGGGGAGTTTGACTTTCTAAGCTACAGAGGAGAAACATATGGCTTCATACATTCCATCATTAGCCAATCAGATGGTTGGACTTGATATTTCTGAGCCGGACAGAGTAATATCTTATGTGGAGGTTAGATCTTTCTTGATTGTGCAAATTTTAGCACAGTAGATTGAGGATCTACAATTGTGAGAGATTTGGGACAAGGTTCTTACTGGCAAGGCTAGGAAGGTAACCTTAAATCTGGAGGAAATTTTTTTGATTGAGGGTCGTATCTACGTCCCTAGAGTTGGTGAGTTAGTTGGGCTAATTCTTTAGAAGTCCCATTGTTCCTGGTATTCTATTCATCCGGTGTTGAAAATATGTATTGAGATCTCAATGAGCACTATTGGTGTTGTGGCATGAAGAGGGACATCAAAATGTTTGTGGGTAGGTTCTTGAACTGTCAGCAGGTGAAGTATGAGCACGATAGACCAAGTGGATTGACTTAAAGGCTACCCATTTTGAAATGGAAGTGGGAGAATATAGAAATGGACTTTGTAGTAGGCTTACCACGTACAGTCTGAGGTTTGGAATCTATTTGGGTCATTGTTGATTGATTGACCAAGTTATCTCACTTCCTACAGGTTCATACTGCATACAATTCAGAAAGATTGGCTCAGATTTACCTTTAGAGAGATTGTCTATTTGCATGCGGTGCCAGTCTCTATCCTTTCAGATCATGGTACTCAGTTTACTTCACATTTCTAGAGGTCTATTTTGTGTGATTTAGGTACCCGAGATGAGCTCAGCACAACTTTTCATCCTCAGACCGATGGCCAGTCTGAGAGGACTATTCAACTTTTGGAGGATATGCTACTGGCTTGTGTTATTCATTTCGGTGGCCAGTGGGATTAGTCTTTGGCTTTGGTGGAGTTTTCATATTATAATAGATACCATTATAGTATTCAGATTGAACCACGAAAGATATTAAATGGTAGGATGTTCCATTCTCCTGCGGGCTTCTTTGATGCTTTTGAGGTTAGACCGTGGGGCGCTAACTCATTGAGAGATTCTATGGATAGTGTCCATGTGTTCTAGGAGCGAAATCGTACTTCCCAGAGTAGGTAGAAGAGCTATGCTGATCTGATGCTACGACCTTTTGAGTTCATCTTTGGTGATTAGATATTCACGTGGGTGTCGATTGATAACGCTCAAATTACTCTTCAAAACCAATCAAAAGAATGAGCCGTCGTCATCAATAAAAATACCCAACTAAGATTCGGGGTCGAATCCCATAGAGAACAGTTAGTCATCAATTGAAAATCTAAAGGCTAACTAGATACTATTTGAATCTAAATATACAAGGTACAAAATTATCAAATATAAGACAATTTTTCTAAGTACACTTCTAACGAGGGTCAAGATGATATCAAGCAAGGGGTATATGAGAATTGGAAAAATTTAAGATTCAATCAACACTCAACGATCCACCAAAATTTAATCCAAGATCAATCAATAATAGGTAGGCTAAGTCATCGTAGGTCAATCCTAATCTCCTTTCTGTCTCAAAGGACTATTTCATGACATCTCCTTTGGGTCTCAATCATGTCATTCAAAAAACAACTCACTACCTTAACTTAGGCTTCTCTTTCAAGCAATCCTTGCACTCAACAATGAAACCCTAATCTTTCTCATTTCGGTCTCAAATTCAAGACTCAAAGCTAATATGCGATTATCACTCTAATTCTCCACTTAGCAGATTCTATTTTCAATAAACCCACGAAGATTGGAAGCTAGGATTGAGCGTCCACTCTCAACTCATAACTTCAAACATGAAAACTAGATTTAACCTATTTCATGAAATCAAACATGGAAACAAGGAAATAAAAAAGCAATAGAGCAATAAATCAAATACTCAAATAGCTTTATTTATCCTTTTTTGATTTATGGCAATTATTGGGTTTCTTAACATAGATTTTAGAAGAGAAAGCCTTTGTTTAGGTTGATCCTTGTGTTGTTTGACTAGTATCCTTATAAATTGTTCTTAAGTGCTGTAACACCCCAGAAACTAGTAGGCTAAACTATGGTTTAGTATGAGGGTTCAAGCCAAGGAAGAGGGCAAGGGCCAAGGGAAAGGGGCCAAGGCCGCCCAACCTTCCCCAAGCACTGCCCCCACCTTCACTACCACCACCAAGGCCAGTGGTGAGGACCACGTCCTGTGGTGTGGCTCGTGGTAGGATAGGCAGTAGCTCCCCAAGGGCTGCCTAAGTTGGCTCATCTTCACGAGCCACTTCACGGCCAGTGGTGAAGACCACGACTCATGGGAAGGCTCGTAGTGATGCCTTCAACTATTAGGGGCAAATGAGAGGTGGCCTAGCCACTGGTCCATGACCACGAGCAGGACCACGGCTCGTGGTACCTCTCTTGAAGGTTGGACAGTGGGCTGCCAAGTGGGGGTATTTTGGGACTTTCTGGTTTGAGTTAAATTAAAGTGAGATCATTTTGCCTAAGCCTAGGACCCCTATATAAGTGATTTTAACCCTTTAAATTCACCATTCAAGACATTATTTCCAACACCCCAAAAGAATCCCAAAGTTCTTCCTCTCAAATATTTGTCTCTCTAGAACTTGAAGAAGAAGATAGAGTTTGAAGCTAGGATCAAGGTCAAGTCTCAAATCCTCAAGCATTAGTGGGCTTTGTAATCAAGGTATGATAGCTTTTCATCCATGGACTCCTTTCATACATGGAGTTTCTTAGTTTTCCCCGTTGTGAAGATGAAATCCCCAATTTGAGTTAGGGTTTCTTCCAATATTGTGGGTATTGATGAATGTTGATCTAATTGAGTCGATAATGATTGTTTATGATTGAATTGATAGTAAATCATGTTTTTAGGATGAAATTGCATGTACCCATGCCTAACCCATGTCTAGAAAGATGAAATTGATGTAAATGGGTTTTGTGCCATGAAAGGGGAAATTGAAGATTTAGAGATAGTCTTCTAGGATTGATGATATGCTTTGTAGATTGCTTGAGAGTAAATCATATAGACATTAATTGATTGAGATTAAAGTATACATGATGAATTATGATTAGTAATGCTTGAGATTAAGCCTATATGATGATATATGATTAGAATTGCCTCAGAGTGAAGCATGTGATTATAATGTCTTGAGATCTAGGCATATGTGATGATTATGAAAAGTATTGCTTTGAGAGTAAGGCATGCATTTATGAATGTTGATTGCTAGGGCTTTGAGAGTAAAGCTTATATGATGAATTATGATTGTTAGGGCTTTGAGAGTGAAGCTTATATAATAATGGTATAGTAGTAGATAGAATTGTTGTGGAAGGAATTTACCCACATGACCTACTTTACGAATGTATGAATGTATAAATGTGAAAGGTTTTCTCACATAGAATGATTCTAGGTTGAAAGGCTTGCTCACCTAAAATGAATCTAAGTCAAAGGACTATGAGATGTGAAGAGGCTTGAGGTGATTCCCCAAAGATCTTCATATGAGAGGGATGTGAGGTGATCTCCCATATTCCTAAGTTAGAAAACATGAGGTGATTACCCATGTCATGAGATGATGAACATGAGGTAATTACCCATGTCATGAGATGATGAACATGAGGTGATTACCCATGTCATGTGTTGATGAATGTGAGTTTACTACCCTTAATATATATATAATTTCTAGAGCAAGGCAAGAGGTGAATACCTATTAGCCTTTATAGTATGATATGGATGCGAATACCTATGGTCATATCATGTTGGACATGGAGGCGAATATCTATGATCCTTATAAAATGATGTGGAGGCGAATACCTATGTCATACCATGTTGGGACATGGAGGTGAATACCTATGATTCCTTAAAATGAACATGGAGGCGAATACCTATGATTCCTAGATAAGGCAAGAGGTGAATACCCATTAGCCTTCATAATGGGCCTAGAGGTGAATCCCCTTTTCTTGAAAAGTAAAGCAAGAATAATGTGAATTATGTAATGAATAATGAATTGTTTGGATTGTAGCCTTAAAGGCCTTCCATGAGATGTATGACTAGAGGCTATTCCCCTTGTCTATGAAAGATAAGCTAAAGATGAGAATAAAAGAGGATGAGCTTGAAGGATGGCCCAAGGTGGTCTACTATGATGAGTGAGACTAGTGGAGGATTACCCATGTCTTGTTTAAGTATGCTTTGAGGTTACTTCAAGGGAAGTATCGTAAGTATGTTTTAATATGAGATTTTCTTGTATGATGAATGATAAGGTTGGATTTAGCTAAGAGTTGCCTTCCTTGATATGTATGACTAGAGGTGGATGACCCACGTCTTGACTAAGGATAAGTAAAGGTCACTTCAAGAAGTGCTCCTCTTATGTTGATATGTTATAATGATTTAGGTGCATTGATTATGCCTATGACTTATGCTGTTATCTCTTATGCTTATGGCTTATGTCTTATATTGACTAATGCTTATGTTATGCTCATGTTGATGATTTATACTAGTTATGATATTTAGTAAATTTTTGTACTAACGCATACTGCTCCCTAGGGGTGTTCGTGGTTCAGTTTGGATCGATTATTGGTTAAAACCAAAACCAAACCAATCTAGTCGGTTTTTTAAATTTCTAAAACCAAACCAAACCAAACGAAAAAAATAACCGTCGGTTTGGTTATTGACGGTTTGGTTCGGTCTGTTCAGTTTTTCTGGTTTTTTCAGTTTGAAAGTAATAAATTTTTGAGGACATACATATCTTGATAGACACAAACACCTAGTACATTCACAATCCACTGAAAAGCTATTGTTGGTTCAATTAGGCAATTAAACAATACTAAAGTTATCATTACACGAATAAAGTGATTCAATTAAGAGAAGGTGTAACTATCTTATGAAATCTATGGTAGGTAAAGACTAAAAGTAATGAATTTTGATGTACTTGAACTTATGATTGTAATAGATGTGTTAAAATTTACGTGTTGGGCTTGAGAACATGGTAAAATTAAAGACTTAAGTTACTTAAAATTTAACAAAATATTTATATTTTATTTATGAATAATATATAAATAATTATAAAATTTATATATCAAATTTATTGGTTCGGTTTGGTTATTTTTACAGTTATTTTTTTAGTAAAACCAAATAGTATCGGTTTTTCAAAATCCAAAACCAAACCTAACCAAATCAAACCAAATATCGGTTTTTTAATCAGTTTGGCTCGGATTGCGGTTCAGTTTGATTTTTTAACCATAACCATGAACAACCCTACTCTTGCCTACATTCTTATCAAATGTAGGGTCCGGCGATATTGACTTTCATCCCTGTGGCTAGGATCATAGTAGAGAAAGGATTGAAGTTTTGGTGAGTCCTCATAGTATTCGAGGAGATAGCCACCATGTTCTTATGTCTTTCATTTTATGTTTAGAACTATTGTATGGGCTGTGTCCCAAAGATATTCATGTTTTAGATGGTTTGAGACAAAGTGTATTAGACTTCCGCTTCGTTTATAAAAGACTTTGATGTTGTTGAAAATGTTTTAAATTTCTGCTAAATTCTATTATCTTATGTTATGAAAGTCGAGTGGCTTGTATGAGGTCCTTCAGGGTCTTGTACGCCATGTTACGTCTAGGGTGTACCCCTGGGTCATGAAAAACTTAGTATCAGAGCACAAGATTTAGAATAGTTCTAGGATGTCTCAAAACCACGTCTAGTAGAGTCTTGTTCATAAGTGTGAAGCGCGCCACACTTATGAATGAGAAGCTATTAGATGCTTAGGAAACTTCACTTCTTCATTACTCCAAGTCATGCGATAGAGTTGTCTAGCAATGAAAGGGTATCTAACCCTAAAACTCAAGGAGGAATTAGTAGTGGATCCCTATTGCCTACTTGTGCTAGGTGAGGAAAGAGACATGAGGGTAGATGTTTAGCCGGCATAGAGGGTTGCTTTAGTTGTGGTAAAAATGGACACAAAATGAGAAATTGTCCAAAGGCAAAGGCTAAAGAAAGAGAGGGCAAGCAAGCTCCTCCTAGTGGTTCGGATTCCGATGCTCCTAAGCAAAACCGGTTCTATGCACTTCAAGCTAGAGGTGAACAAGAGTGTGCCCCGATGTGGCTACCGGTATGTTGAAGGTTTCTTAATTAGATGTGTATGCTTTGCTAGATTTTGATTTCATCCTTGTGATGGTTTGGTTGCACTCCTATTATGCTCCTATTTGATTGTAGAACCCGTGTAGTCAAATTAGAGTTCCCGAATGAGCCTATCCGAGAGAGGAAAGGGGGAAATCTATGTCAAAGGTTTGGGTTGTTTATTGTCTTAGAGATGACTATTAAGGGTTGCATGTACCACCTAGTTAGGGTGAGGGAGATAGATTCAAGTGTTGACCAACTCCAAAGAGCTAGTTACCTTTCTAAGATTGATCTTAGGTTGGGTTAGCACCAAATGAGGGTGAAAGATGATGATGTCCCAAAGATGGATTTTAGAACCTGGTATGGTCATTATGAGTTAGTAGCAATGTCGTTTGGTTTGACTAATGCTCCGGCGGCATGAATAATTGGATGAGTAGGGTATTTAGATAATACCTTGATATGTTTGGTTAGTAGACTCTACCAGGGGTAGTGATATAGTTTAAGATTGTTCCAGATCGTCTTTTGTGTTAGATGTGAAAGTTAAGCAATGTCTTGATCCGACCTTAGTAGAATTGAAAGAGACGGTGCTTAGAGAGTCCGTTGAGGCTTCCTCCCAAAGGGGAGATAGTTTACTTAGATAGCAAGTCATTGTGTGTTCCTAATGGTTATGACTTGGGATTACTTGAAACATCTCACCCATGAAGGGTTTAGTGCGTTTGATAAGAAAAGGAAGCGTAGTTCCCGTTTTATAGGCCCATGAGAGATCTTGAGACATGTGGTAAGGTTGCTTATGAGTTAGCTTTGCCTAAAGAGTTTGAATCGGTGCATCCGGTTTTCCATGTCTCTAAGTTGAAAAGAGTGTGTTGGAGATCCGATATACCTAGTTCCCTTAGAAGGTTTGGGAGTAGATGAAAGTTCTTCCTATGGGGGAGTTCCGGTTAAGATGTTAGACCGGCAAGTTAAGAAAGTGAGAATCAAGGGAGAGTTCCCTATGGTTAGCTCCTTGTTTGAAGTCATGTGTGTTTAGGTGTTCCCATGATTTCCCTATGTGATGCATGTTCATGAAAGCTTGTGTTTAATGAGTTTATATGATTTATTTCCTCATGTTGTAGTGCATTGAGTAAGAGTTTCTTATAGACTTCATGAGATGAATTGATGAACATGCCTTAGATTGGAGTTGAGAGATTCCTCCGTAAATTAATGCTTTTTGAGAACGAATTGCATATGAGCTCCATGAGATTGTGTTGAGCATGTTTTAGCTCGGAGATGGTAGTTCCTTCTTGGACATGATTAGTTATGAAATTTCATGCATAATGGGTTGTTAGATGAAGTTCCTACTTCCTTGTGATGCATTGAGTATGTTTAGTTTGGAGATGAAGTTCCTCCTTGGTTGTCTGCATTTAGATGAGTTGCATGCATGATTGGCTGCTAGTATTGAGTCTTTACTTCCGTAAGGTGTTTAGAAACGTCATTCGAGGAGAAATATTCCAAAGAGGGAGATAATGTGACACCCCAAAAACTAGTAGGCTAAACTAGGGTTTAGTGTGAGGGTTCAAGCCAAGGAAGAAGGCAATGGACAAGGGAAAGGGGCCAAGGCCGCCCAACCTTCCCCAAGCACTGTCCCCACCTTCAGGACCACCACCACGGCCCATGGTGTGGCTCATGGTGGGCTAGGCAGTAGCTCTACATGGGCTGCCCAAGTTGGCTCATATTCACGAACCACTTCACGGCCTGTGGTGAAGACCACAACTCGTGGTGATGCCTTCAACTCTTACGTGACAAGGAAAAGTGGCCTAGCCACTAGTCCATGACCACGAGCAGGACCACGTCCAGTGGTGAGGACCATGGCTCGTGGTGCCTCTCGTGAAGGGTGGACAATGGGCTGCCAAGTGGGGGTATTTTTGGACTTTCCGGTTTAAGTTAAATTAAAGTGAGGTCGTTTTGCCTAAACCTAGGACCCCTATATAAGTGATTTTAACCCTTTAAATTCACCATTCAAGACATTATTTCCAACACCCCAAAAGAATCCTAAAGTTCTTCCTCTCAAATATTTCTCTCTCTAGAATTTGAAGAAGAAGATAGAGTTTTAAGCTAGGATCAAGTTCAAGCCTCCAATCCTCAAGCATTTGTGGGCTTTGTAATCAAGGTATGATAGATTTTCATCCATGGACTCCTTTCATACATGGAGTTCCCTAGTTTTCCCCAATTGTGAAGATGAAATCCCCAATTTGAGTTAGGGTTTCTTTAAATGTTGTGGTTATTGATGAATGTTGATCCAATTGAGTGGATAATGATTGTTTATGATTGAATTGATAGTAAATCATGTTTTTAGGATGAAATTACATGTACCCATGCCTAACTCATGTCTAGAAAGATGAAATTGATGTAAATGGGTTTTGTGCCATGAAAGGAGAAATTGAGGATTTAGAGATAATCTTCTAGGATTGATGATATGCATTGTAGATTGATTGAGAGTAAAGTATATAGACATGAATTGATTGAGATTAAAGTATACATGATGAATTATGATTAGTAATGCTTGAGATTAAGCCTATATGATGATATATGATTAGAATTGCTCGAGATTGAAACATGTGATTATAATGTCTTCAAATCTAGGCATATGTGATGATTATGATAAGTATTGCTTTGAGAGTAAGGCATGTAGTTATGAATGTTGATTTCTAGGGCTTTGAGAGTAAAACTAATATGATGAATTATGATTGTTAGGGCTTTGAGAGTGAAGCTTATATGATAATGGTAGATTAGTAGATATAATTGTTGTGGAAGAACTTTACCCACATGACCTACCTTAAGAATGTATGAATGTATAAATATGAAAGGTTTTCTCACATAGAATGATTCTAGGTTGAAAGGCTTGCTCACCTAAAATGAATCTAAGTCAAAGGACTATGAGATGTGATGAGGCTTGAGGTGATTCCCCAAAGACGTTCATATGAGAGGAATGTGAGGTGATCTCCCATATTCCTAAGTTAGAAAACATGAGGTGATTACCCATGTCATGAGATGATGAACATGAGGTGATTACCCATGTCATGTGTTGATGAATGTGAGGTGACTACCCTTAATATATATATAATTTCTAGAGCAAGGCAAGAGGTGAATACCTATTAGCCTTTATAGTGTGATATGGAGGCGAATACCTATGTCATATCATGTTGGACATGGAGGCAAATATCATGATCCTTATGAAATGATGTTGAGGCGAATACCTATGTCATACCATGTTGGGACATGGAGGCGAATACCTATGATTCCTTAAAATGAACATGGAGGCAAATACCTATGATTCCTAGATAAGGCAAGAGGTGAATACCCATTAGCCTTCATAATGGGCCTAGAGGTGAATCCCCTTGTCTTGAAAAGTAAAGCAAGAATAATGTGAATTATGTTATGAAGAATGAATTGTTAGGATTGTAGCTTGAAAGGCCTTCAATGAGATGTATGACTAGAGGTGATTCCCCTTGTCTATAAAAGATAAGATAAAGATGAGAATAAAAGAGGATGAGCTTGAAGGATGGCCCAAGGTGGTCTACTATGATGATTGAGACTAGTGGAGTATTACCCATGTCTTGGTTAAGTATACTTTGAGGTTACTTCAAGGAAAGTATCATAAGTATGTTTTAATATGAGATTTGTTTGTATGATGAATGATTATCTTGGATTGTGCTAAGAGTTGCCTTCCTTGATATGTATGACTAGAGGTGGATGACCCAAGTCTTGACTAAGGATAAGTAGAGGTGACTTCAAGAAGTGCTCCTCCTATGTTGATATGTTATAATGATTTAGGTGCATTGATTATGCCTATGACTTATGTTGTTATCTCTTATGCTTATGGCTTATGTCTTATGTTCACTAATGCTTATGTTATGCTCATGTTGATGATTTATGCTAGCTATCATATTTAGTACATTTTTGTACTAATGCATACTCTTGCCTACATTCTTATCAAATGTAGGGTCCGACGATATTGACTTTCATCCCCGTGGCTAGATCATAGTAGAGCAAGGATTGAAGCTTTGGTGAGTCCTCATAGTATTTGAGGAGATAGCCACCATGTTCTTATGTCTTTCATTTTATTTTTAGAACTATTGTAATGGCTGCATCCAAAGATATTCATGTTTTAGATGGTTTGAGACAAAGTGTATTAGACTTCTGCTTCGTTTATAAAAAACTTTGATGTTGTTGAAAATGTTTTAAATTTTTGCTAAATTCTATTATCTTATGTTATGAAATCTATGTGGCTTGTATGAGGTCCTTTGGGGTCTTGTACGCCATGTTACGTCTAGGGTGTACCCGTGAGTCGTGACAAGTGCTATGAATCTTATCTTGTTTTGTGTTTGGATTGAATTGGTTTTCTTGATTTCGTGATACCTTGAGTTATGATCTTATTGTTATTGAACTATTGGGCATGAGGCCGTGAGCTTGGAAGGAGTTCCAGGATAGTATTCTTGTGGTGAGACGGGTACTCTACCGGTTGTGTGTGATATGAGTTGATTGTGGTGATGAATGGATTGCATCACTGTGAAAGCATGTTCATGGCATAATTTTATTTGATTTTAGAGATATTTTTAGTACATCACTCTTCCATTGATTTTTACTTATACATTAATCTCTTTTTTTCCAAAATATCTCCAAAAAATTTGACCTCTCCATCATACATAGCCTTTAATTTTACATCCTCCAGGCTCAACCCGTTATTTTGATAATGCTCAAATCAGTCGTATAACAATTCAACGAGTAGACGATCTGTAGCAATATAATTACCCAATATATAATGTCGGGGTCGAATCCCATAGGGAGCGGTATAAGTAAGAATCCAGTTACAAAGTTAAATCATGATCAAATCTCTTGTAGTAAGAAAGTAACAAGTGTTCAACATAAACAAATTTGGATAATTCCAATTATCAATTACAGAGATTTAGTAACCAATATTAGCAGGGGTAATCAATACGAGTGTTTTGCAAGTTGAGTAACAATCTAGGATTGTGCAAAAGAGGTTATTGATTTTAAATAATTAATCTATGTGATTGCTCAATAACATTTGTTGCCCATGAATATTCTAGATTAATCTTTAACACAACATTGGATTTCTCAATATCAACATGTTTATCGTAGGATCTCCTTTCAAAGCCTCTCATGTAGAATATGTTAAACAATCTATTACCTTGACATAGATTTTCACTTCAAGCCAATCTACTCTTTAGAGATGAAACCCCTCATCCTCTATTCAAGCAAAAATGGAATTAAAATTTAATATGCAAGAAGAAAACTAACTATCCACTTTCTGGAACCCATTCAAACCAATACATGAAGTTATAAAGTAGAATCAAGTTTGCAACCTCAATTCATGAATTAGAATATGATAATTTGTCTGAATCCATGAAAACTAAATGTAAAACAGAGCAATAAACAAAAATCCACTAAATTATTGAATACCCGATTTCAATTACTCACCCCTAGAATAGGGGTTTTTATCTATTCCTACTCAAATTAAAAGATATTATATCAAAAATGTTGTCTGCCATCTAAATTGATGAATTCAAACTTTAAAATCTAAGAAACCCAGCTCAAAACTCCACGAAACTTGATTCACGCTTGCTCAACTGTCACGACCCAGGGGTACCCCTAGATATAACATGGCGTATAGAACCCTGAAGGACTCCATACAAGCCACTTAGCTCTCATAACATAAGAAATACAACAATAAGAGTAAAACAATCCAAGTCCAAAACATTTTATAAAATGAAAAGTGGAAGTCTAAACTCTTGTCTCATCATAGTCATCTAATACAATAGAATGAAATTGGGCCTAGCCCATACATCATGTCCAAAAGAGAAATACATGAAAGAAACTAAACAATGAAATCCGCCCTCGAAGCATGAGGAATCACCCTAGCTCGGGAATCAATCAAATCACCAAATAGCCACGAAACTGTTCACCCTGAATATCAGACCCTACATTTGGGAAAAATGTAGGCAAGAGTATGCGTTAGTACAAAATAATGTACCAAGTATGATAACCATTCATAAAACATTCGAAACATGCTAAAAGGGACATTTCATTTCATGACATGCAATTGACCAAGCAAAAACATGAGATGAAAGAGTTATAAAACATAAGTCATAAATCATGGTCAATGCAAGCTAACTTCTTCTTTGAAACCTTTGAACTCATATGTGATACTCCTTGATTAACCTTAGTTCATTATTACTTGTGGAGAATTAGCCTTAACCGACATTAAGACCATGTGAGCTATAACATGATCCCCAGTGTCTCACACACCGAAAAGGGTTGTTCTACTTTCCGAAGGTAGAACCTCAAACTTCTAGCTTAAGTGGATCCACTAGCTAATCAACCTATGGGGGCACATAGTAATGGGATAAGGAGATTTCTACTAGAAACCCGGCCTCTACTACGGGAGAGCTTCCATCTCATGAGATTGCTTTGGGAACCCAGCCTCTACTACGGGAGAGCTTCCATCTCATTATCAATATCCACTCGGTGCTAAGCATAAATTCCCATAGAATAGTCATTGCTTACTTGACTTCATTACTCATGAAAAGGTGCCCTCGGACAACCAATTCAAGCTAGTTTCATTAAGATAGCTCCCTGTCTTTGATTATATTAGGTGAGAAAGCCTTTCAACCTAAGAATCCTTTCTATGTGAGAAAACCTTTAACATCATGCTAGTATGTGTTTTAGTGAGTATCCTTTCACAACACAACATCATCATTGGTACTTTACTCTCAAAGCACCCTTAAAACATTTGCATAGATTTCATAAACAATGCATAAGTCTGTAATTTAGCTCTTGAGGTAAAAAACCCACTTCATATGATTCATAAGTTGAAAATATGGGGATTACATGGGTTCATGGGGGAAATCATTATAAAATCATTGTAATTCATTATTTCATGCATAAGAGAACATAATTCAATCATAATTAAAACAATATTGAAGAGAAACCATGATAATTGAAGAAAACCTAACTCAATTGGGGAATTCTACCATTTGAAATAGAGAAATTTTGAAACTCCATGGATGAAAACTATCATACCTTGACTCCAATTGCTAGCCTTCAATGGAGGAATTGGAACCTTAGCTTGAAACCATAGGTGAATCCTTCTTCTTCTTCTTCAAGTTTCTAGAGAGAGAATATTTGGTTTTCTTTTTTGTGAATTTGGAAGAATGAAATAAATGGGGTGAATTTGGGAGTTAAAAGACTTATATAGGGGTCCTAAATATAGGCAAAACGACATAGTATAGGAACTAATTAATTAGGAAAAGACTCAACTGCCTTTGACCTTAACTGACAGTAGTGACCCACGAGACCCCACCGACGGGCTGTGGATGGACCAACGGTCCGTCCTGCACACTCGTGGTTGGTGGTCAGAGTGTTTTTCCTGGACCCATGGCCCCTGGACCACGGACCGTGGATCCAGCTACGGTTCGTAGGTCTAGTCGTGGTCCTTAGCCTGGATAACTTTTGGTGGCCCTCCCACGGACCTACCTACGGTATGTGGTTCAACCCACGGGCAGTGGCTGGCCTGCGTGGATGGCACCTGTAAGTTCTGAATTTTACTAGGCTTCCCTCTTTCAAGTTGGAAAACTTTCAACATATCGGTAAACACATCCGGAGAACTCTCTTGTTCACCTAGGGTCTGAAGTGCATAGAAGCGGTTTTTCTTAGGAGCATTGGAACCTGAACCACTAGGAGTAGCTTGCCTGCCATCTCTTCCCTTAGCCGTAAGCATTGGGCAATCCCTCATTTTGTGACCACTTTTATCATAACCATAACAACCATCCGTGTCGGCTAGACACCTACCATCATGCTTCCTTCTACTCTTAGTGCAATTAGACCTAGGAAATGAAGATCCACTACCATTACCTCCTTGTGGCTTAGGGTTGGACACCCTATCTTGGTTGAACTTAGGAGGAGAATTGGATGAACCTTTATCGGAAAACCTTTGTCAGAATCTTGAACGACCTTGTCCATCGCACCTTGCATTGGAGGAATTACCATCACCAGTCTTAGCCCTTTTTGCCTCTCTTGATCTTTCCTTGAGTTTCTCCTCTTAAATTTGTTGTGCATGCACCATAAGACAAGAGATGTCCATATCATGAATGAGCATTGCGGTTCGGCACTCTTTAACCACCATTTCGGACACGTCCGAAACAAACTTACTCATCTTACCCCTTGAATCTGCAACCATTGTTGGAGCATATTTAGACAATTGAGTAAACTTTAGAGCATACTCCCTCACACTCATACTCCATTGTCGAAGGTTAATGAACTCTAACACCTTAGCTTCCCTCATCTCAAGGGGAAATAATCTATCAAGAAACGCGGCCTTAAACTTCTCCTAATCAAGAGGACCCGCATCTTCCGGTCTCCCTTCTTTTCATTAGTTATACCACACTTGAGCCACACTTTTCAATTGATAAGTGACCAACTCTGCCTTTTACACCGGTATAATTCCCATGATCATCAAAATCTTATAGACCTCATCGATAAACTCTTGAGGATCTTCCTCAACTTTAGAACCATAAAACTTTGGAGG
Organism: Solanum etuberosum; assembly: GCA_029582245.1. Classification (NCBI taxonomy): domain Eukaryota; kingdom Viridiplantae; phylum Streptophyta; class Magnoliopsida; order Solanales; family Solanaceae; genus Solanum; species Solanum etuberosum. The sequence continues at coordinate 9,087 of JAJONR010003004.1, read as the reverse complement.
ATTCATTCTTGTGATGTCCCTCACTTTTTAAGCCGCCGAATTCACATTTGAACTTGTGGGAACCAAAACCTCCCTATTGGCTTGGGCCTTCACGGCTTGGGCCAACACTTGAAAAGCAGCCCTAAACTCCACATTAGACACATGCTCGGCCAAAGGATCGACCGGAACTTGAGGAACTTGGGGAGGAGCTTCTTGTTCCGCATTCTCCCTCACATTCCTTCTAGCATAAGCTCTTCAGGTAGCCATATCCTGAAGAACATAGGATAAGGATTAGGAGAGAGACTTTATAGAGCTAAACTCTATCGCACGACTTAAGAGTAATGAAAGAAGTGGAGTTTCCTAATCATCTTGTAGCCTCTCATTCATAAATATGGTGCTCTTCACACTCATGAACAAGACTCTACTAGACGTGACTTATGCGACATCCTAGGACCATTCTAAACTTTGTGCTCTGATTACCAAGTTTGTCACGACCCAGGGGTACCCCCTAGATGTAACATGGCGTATAGAACCCCGAAGGACTCCATACAAGCCACTTAGCTCTCATAACATAATAAATAGAACAATAAGAGTAAAACAGTTCAAGTCCAAAACATTTTATAAAACTAAAAGCGGAAGTTTAAACTCTTGTCTCATCATAGCCATCTAATATAATCAAATAAAATTGGGCCTAGCCCATACATCATGTCCAAAAGAGAAATACATGAAAGAAACTATAACAATGAAATCCTTCCTCGAAGCATGAGGACTCACCAAAGCTCGGGAATCAATCAAATCACCAACTAGCCACAAAACTGAGCAACCTGAATATCAGATCCTACATTTAGAAAAAATGTAGGCAAGAGTATGCGTTAGTATAAAACAATGTACCAAGTATGATAGCCATGCATAAAACATTCGAAACATGCTAAAAGGGACTTTCATTTCATGACATGCAATTGACCAAGCTAAAACATAATATGAAAAAGTTATAAAACATAAGTCATAAATCATGGTCAATGCAAGCTAACTTCTTCTTTGAAACCTTTGAACTCATATGTAATACTCCTTGAGTAACCTTAGTTCATTATTACTTGTGGGAAATAAGCCTTAACTAACATTGAGACCATGTGAGCTATATCATGATCCCCCGATGTCTCCCACACTGAAAAAGGTTGTTCTACTTGCCGAAGGTAGAACCTCAAACTTCTAGCTTAAGTGGATCCACTAGCTAATCAACCTATGGGGGCACATAGTTATGGGATAAGGAGATTGCTACTAGAAACCTGGCCTCTACTACGGGAGAGCTTCCATCTCATGAGATTGCTTTGGAAACGCGACTTCTACTACGGGAGAGCTTCCTTCTCATTATCAATATCCACTCGGTGCTAAGCATAAATTCCCACGGAATAGTCATTGCTTACTTGACTTCATTACTCATGAAAATGTGCCCTTGGACAACCAATTCAAGCTAGTTTCATTAATATGGCTCCTTGTCTTTGATTCAATCAGGTGAGAAAGCCTTTCAACCTAAGAATCTTTTCTATGTGAGAAAACCTTTCCCATCATGCTAGTATGTGCTTTAGTGAGAATATCCTTTCACAACACAACATCATCATTGGTACTTTACTCTCAAAGCACCCTTAAAACATTTGCATAGATTTCATAAATAATGCATAAGTCCATAATTTGCCTCTTGAGGTCAAAAACCCACTTCATATGATTCATAAGTTGAAAACATGGGGATTACATGGGTTCATGGGGGCAATCATCATAAAATTATTGTAATTCATCAATTCATGCATAAGAGAACATAATTCAATTATTTAAATCAATATTGAAGAGAACCCATGATAATTGAAGAAAACCCTAACTCAATTGGGGAATTCTACCATTTGAAATAGAGAAATTTCAGAACTCCATGGATGAAAGGAATCCATGGATGAAAACTATCATACATTGACTCCAATTGCTAGCCTTTAATAGAGGAATTGGAATCTTAGCTTGAAACCCTAGGTGAATCCTTCTTCTTTAAGTTTCTAGAGAGAGAATATTTGGAGAGGAATTTGGTTTTCTTTTTTGTGAATTTGGAAGAATTAAATAATTGGGGTGAATTTGGGGGTTAAAAGACTTATATAGGGGTCCTAAACATAGGCATAATGACACAGTATAGGAACTAATTAGTTAGGAAAAGACCCAACTGCCCTTAACCTTAACTGACTGTAGTGACCCACGAGACCCCACCGATGGACCGTGGATGGACTGCACACTCGTGGTTGGTGGTCAGAGAGTTTTGCCTGGACCCATGGCCCCTGGACCACGGACCGTGGACCCACCTACGATTCGTAGGTCCAGTCGTAGTCCTTGGCCTTGACAACTTTTGGTGGCCCTCCCACGGACCTACCTACGGTCCTTGGTTCAACCCACGGGCCGTGGCTGGCACCTGTAAGTTCTGAATTTTGCTAGGCTTTCCTCTTTGAAGTCCGGGGTGTTACATCAACTCATAAAATTTTCAGAATGTTCTTATGTATTGTAATTGAAAGAATGTAAAGTGAGTTTTCTCTTTCTTTTGAACTATTTATATCATCCCCAAAATCAACCAAACATTCATTTCGAGACCCAGTCAACGATATAAGTTGGGCTCGCTGACTCACTCGGCTAATCGCTGACTAACACTTCTTATTGCCTTTTCTTCCCTGACTTCAGGCTTTAGGTGGTTTAACCACATATGGTGAGACCGATGGTCATTTCCATTCACGTTCAGCGAGTTGCTAGATATCACCTACGCTCTCCTTTTTCATCTCCATTTTAACTCTACTCTTCTGTCAATTTGGTGTTTAATCTTACTGACAGAGTTTGGCGAGTCATTGTTTGGTCCTTTCCCTCACCGACCTACCTTTAGCTTTTTACAAGAAGACTCTATCAATTTTGGCAAGGTTTGGCAGGTTTGGAGGGTATCCAAGTGCCTCAGTGAGCATTAACTTCATACTCTCTTTGTTTTTTCGTGGTTATGGCTATTTGTACTTGCCTAGTTATTCAGCCTTCATAGCTAAAAACAACAGTATACATCAGATAAGGACATAAAATGGCATTGAGGATGCTATTTTTGGAACTAAAAAAGCCTCAAATGAGTCCAAGTTCTCCGACTCATCAAAGCACCCCAAGGAAACATACACGGTTGAATTAATCCCTTACCTAAGAGATCCTGAAACACAATACTAAGATCCTTGAGCTTTGTGGGGGCCATACAATTAGGTAGAATAGAAATGCAATGAGTTCGCAGCTTGAAGTCAATAGAAAAGTTAATACCATGCTTCAGGGGAAGGCCACGACGATCAAATTGTAATATATAGATACATAAGAGAAAGTACCACCCAGATCAAATAAGGAAAATGTGGGTTGATGGAATAAAAGAATCATACTAGTGATTATAGTATACGACGACTCAGCCTTCACCCTTACTGGAGCTACATATAGGTAGCGCTCTCCACTTTTTACCTACACCTCTGATCTACCATCTGAACTACCTCCCTTAGGTCCTCCCCGAGCTCCCTAATAGCCACCCCACTGCACCTGATCCTAGGCACTGCCTCTAGCTGGAGGTGATACTATTGAAACTGGTCGAGCTCAATATTGAGAAGGTGATATAATCCCACGTCGGGCACACTCTCTAGACCAGTGATCAAGAATAATGCACTTCAAACAACAGTGGGTAGTTCAACTCTAATAAATATCAGCTGCCATGGCTTGAAGAACCCAAATGTGAACCCCTAGAAACCTGATAAGCACTTGAAGCACCCTAGCATTACTACTCATCCTTAGAAGTCTGAAGCACTGCATGAACAAGTCGACTAGACTGACAATGTTTATATTGTTGTGAGGCCTATCATAGGAGTCTATACTCCTTGAATGAGACCCATTATAGTTGCCCTAGTGATGAGCCCTTTTATTGCTATCCCCTTAGGAAACAAAGCTACTCCGTAGTATGGGAATGATCCACAACATCAAGAAATGACCTACCAGCGAAAGCCAAAGACTTTATCTATTTCCACAACTACAGTTTTAAACCACAGACAAAATATCAAACCCTTTACTTCTCTGCGGGTAAAATCATGGTAGCAAGTTTGGAAAGAGTGTGAAATCAGGCATTACTCTCTAATATGGTCATGGAGTCCTGATCCAACCCGGAGAACTGATCTTAGAGTCGATTCAATACACTTTGTGATATAAATCTAGCCAAGAATGCCTCAACAAACTCTATCCATTAAGCAAAGGAGACCTAACTAGTCTACAGTCAATGAACGTGCACCGCCACTACTTGGCTAGCCCATCAAGCTGGTAACATCTAAAGTCGGCTCCTCACGACTCCATTAAACGAGAGTATAAAGTTGCTCATGGAAGTAGTCAGAAACTCATAGGTATCCTCCTCAATATCCCTAGAAAATCTTAAAGGAGATAATCTCAAGAATACTCTGAGCATCTTCTTCTCCTCTAATGGCATAGCCCCAGATGCAATGACTGGTAGCGCGGGGGTACTGGTGGCATCTCAACATATAGAGCCGCTGCTGCAGGCTGATCTTGCAGAACTGGCATAGTTTGAGTTGGGGCCTGCACATACCCCCTAGCATGTCTAGTAAGTGAGTGATAATCGTCTGATGATCTAGATCCATAGCTAGTTCTTGTGGTGGTTAGGATAGTCCCAGTCCCACCGATTGTGGATGAATAAGAGCTACTTGAAGTTGCACCACCAATTATGGAGCCCTATCTTTAGCTTGGTCCCAGGCTAGTGCTACAACCCTTGGATTTTGGCGCATCGCCGACTTGGTACTTGGCTCTGAAGGAGAACATGAAGATGTCGGCCCAACAGTTTCACCACATCGCTAATTGGGTACTTGCATCCCTCAATCCATCTTTTTCAACTTTTTGACGTCATCTCAACCTGCTCTCACAACACACATTATTGAAAGAAATAAAATAATCTTTGGTTGCGTTCCAAGAAACGCCTTATATAACGTCGTGGTATGACATAGTCTTACTCATCAACAATCATTTTTTGGATTGGGGATGGTGTCACTAGGCGACGTTCCCTTTTGCCTCAGATATAGATGGGTAGAGATCTGACACATTTGAGTTTCGAGCTTCTTTATTAACATGGAATGAGAAGTAACCATTTGAATTAAAGTAGAGAAGTCATTTTTCAAATTCTTCAACACCTTGTGGTACCCTTCAACCTTATTGAAGATCCTTGTTAGCATATCATCAGTTAGATTTACTTCTGGTTCAACTTGCTCTTTTGGTTCGGGAAGATCATGAGGTTGACTGTATATATCTTTTTCAGCTTCACAATCTCTCCAATTGCCACCTCGATATCTCCAATCTCGCCAACCATTTTATTGATCATTTTTCTAATGTTAGTTCCCACCCAATCTTGGATAGTTTGGGTGAGAACCCCATATTTGGTTCCCCATTTAATTCACTTCTTCATTGTACAATGCCTCAAATTTGGCATCATACGAGCATTGTCCAATGCTTGTGCCAACTGCATGTACCAATTTGAGTCCATTTCCCATGGCATGTATTGATTGCAAGTCAAGTTAGGTCATAATCTTAGCTATGTTCGCATCATGCTCATGATCCTTCTCCATTTGTTCCTTTCTCATTCCCAAGTGTAGATAAGTCCTCCCTAGTATGACATGCTCGGTTTATCTTGGTCATATCATCGAGCAACATAGTTGTTACATCATCCCACTTTGGATAAGTTGGTCAGCCAACCTTTGTTGACCTAATCAAGGCTATAATATAAGTATTGCAACAACAAATTGTCCGAAACACCATGTGTTGGACATTGTAGTAAGAACTTTTGAAATTGCAACCAGGTCTCATGAAGAGGTTTCATCTGCCACTGTTTGAAGTTCTTGATTCTGTCCCTAAGCTTTATCATTATTAGAGAGGGAAAAATCTCTCAAGGAATGCTTCATTTAGTTCCTCCCACGAAGTGATAGAATTATTTGGTAGTTCGACCAACCATCTAGTATCTTCCCCCATTATGGAGAATGGAAATATCCTCAGCCGAATAGATTCTTGTTAGATGTTATCAAAGACGAACATCCCAAAAATATCTACAAAGTTTCAAAGATATTCAGGGGGATCTTTGTGAGCATGTCCCCCAAACATTCATCTCATTTGGAGTAGTTGTAGCATCATTTCGGTTACATGGAACATAGCTCTTCCAATAGTAGGAGGAAATCGGATTGCTCCTGTGCTTTTATTGACATTCACATGTATGTTGTTCATATCTCCCATGTAATCATTCTGCCTATATTTACTAAAATCGTCACTTCCATTTTCGCTAATAGTACTTGCAATTAAGGCACAACAACAACACCAAATAACAATCTACTACAAACAAACAAGTTCAAAAACTAACTTCACAAACTGAATTCTTAGCCATCACTCCTCGGCAACGACGCTACTTTTTTTAAAGCTCAAACTACTCTCAAAAGAAATTAGAAGACTAAGTTGTCGTTAACAACAAAAAAACCCAACAATAAAGTCGGGGCCGATTCCCACAAGAAGTGATATAATACAAGGAATTCAATTAAGAAATTAACAATGAAAACCAATTCATTGTAGAAAGTAGAGAAAGCGGGTGGATGATTCAATCAAATTTACGGAAAGAGTTTTGGTATCACTTATCACAATTAAACTAAGATTAGGAAGTAAAACAAGTAAGAGATGATCGTGGGTTGTAGAGATTGGTATTGATGCCAAATAGGGGTACATGTACTTGCTCAATAGTGCTAAACAATTATGGATAGACTAGGTAATCTTCAATGACACTAATCTTCTTTAGATCTCAAAGCATCATATCATAGAATCTTCTTTCAGTCTCATCTATGTGAATCACAAATCAATTTAATACCTTGATAGAATCTCTCTTTTGAGCAGATTTGACAACTAAAATAGAGCCACAATTTCACTTTCGAGTAAACTATAGAAATCAAACATAAATTGCATGCATCAAGATATTTAGCCACTTCAATCCATCTCTTTCGAGCATCAATCAAAGATCTAGACTAGGATTAAGTTTGCAACCTTAAATTATAAATTAATTTTATGCTAAATAACTTAAATCCATGGATGAACAACACTAAAACATAGCAAGACACAAGACCCACTAAATTAAATCAACACCCAACCCCATAATCACACCCTTAGATTTGGGGTTTTAGCCAAAAATCATAAAAGGAAAAGAAAGTATACCAAATATGTTTTCAGTCATTGGAGAGTTGAAATTAAGTAATAGTCTGCAACACCCATTTTGATTTGAATCTTCAAATGTAAATTAAAAGGTACCCCAAAAACTAAGAGTATTTCTCAAAGGGTAAAAAGATTAATTCATACTTAGTCTATCTCGAATCAGATAAAAACTATTAATATGAAATCAGATAAATAATGTGATACATTTTCTCTTCCTTTTAGGCTATTTATAGTTTCCCAAAAATTGGTCCAAAACTCCATGTGCGATAAGTTCGGTGACGTTGATTGGGCTCGCCTAATACATTCTGCAGATCGTAATTTGCTCTTTACCTCACCTTTATTTGATTCAGGCATCAGGTGTTTGAACCTCAGTTGGCGAACTGGATTGAGTTAGTCTTTAACATTTGGTGGATCGCCGATTACCACCTTGTTCACCCATCCAACTTTCATTTTTACTAGGTATCTGTCACATTCGGTGTTGGATCTTCGAGCTTGCCCATTCAACATCGACGAATCGCCATTTCAATTTTAGTTCACCTACCTGCCTTGAATATTTTCAATTGTTAATAGTTTCAACTTGGGCGAGATCTAGCCAATTGGGTGATCGTCCCTTTTGGTTAGGTGACTACCAGTTGGAAGTTTGTACTTCTTTCAATGTTTTAGCCCACTTTTCATGTATTCATCCTTGCCTTGTTCTTTAGACTTCATAGCTGCAAAATAATAAAATATTATTAGAATAGGACATAAATAGGTGTTGAAAACTTAACTATTGAACTAAAAAGGTCTCAAATGAGTGGAAATCTATCACTCATTAATAAAAAAAGTCAACAACCATCTAAGCCGACATGCTAACCATTTTAGTGAACCATCAACAAAAATCAACAACCTCTTAATAACCACTTTGACCACTTTAATGGATCGGTCAACACTAGTCAATGTCTCTTTAGCAGATGTTTTGACTGCTTTAGCAGCAGATGTTTTGACTGTTTTAACAAACGTCTTGACTACTTTAGCGGTCAACGAGACATTGTTCAAGGGGAAAACTAGAATCTCATTGTTTCAGCCCCAAAATTCATACAACAGCTGATACTTAGCTCATAAGGAAGGATCATAGACCTAACACATACCTACTTAGAGCTAATCGACCCGAATTTGAGAGGAGAGAGTCATCACTCAACTTGAAGTTTGAAGACTATGAGCTTTAATGTGTATATCATTCGATCTTTCTTCAACTCTTGGTTTTGATTGATTATTCATAGTGATAGTGTTTGATTTTCAGATTTGGATATACAGATAAATAATATTTGGTTTTGATTCTTATTTTGTGCTGTTGCAATTAATTGAACATTATCTTGATTATTATATAAACTTTTGATTTTTGTAATTGATTGCATGCTTTAATTGCCTTTGAAGGGACTGATAAACCAAATAATTTGCCTATTTCTCTCGATCTTGCTTGAGAAAGAGGACTTGAGAGTTGACCAAGGGGTAGAGCTTGGGAAGGTCTAGATCCTATTTATCCCTCATCTCATGGATTTGAGATAGAGATAGGATAATCATAGTATTATTTATTTTGGTATACTTGCTATGTTCTGGTGAAATAATAAAGATATACTTGCTTGTGATCTAGAGATAAAAGTCGGTACTTGAGAAACCAAGGTAAAGTCCACCTACCCATGATTATCTTGATGATATTTGGTTATTTGTGATGGATCATAGGAAAATGCGTTGAATTCCCATTTTATATCTCCGGTCGAAAGATATTTAATAAATGATCATTTATTTTTATTATTTGTCTCTTATGGATCTCCTCCCCCACCCCAAAAAAAAAAAAAAAAAAAAAAAAAT